>PVHP010008526.1:0-53005 GCA_004024765.1 Zapus hudsonius | reverse complement strand
TCCGCCCCCTCTTCCGCATAGTTCCCTGAGTCGTGGTGGATGAGTATTAAGGCTGCTTTAAGGTTGTGAGCTTAGGGGTCTTTGTGTCGAAATCGTTGGTTTCTGTCTCACTGTCTTATCCTGTGTTGATTTAATGGCTGTGGCTGTGGGCCCCTTGTTCATCCCGTCATTCTCTGCGGGGTTCCATTTGGATCCTCCATTGTATGACTGTGGTGGCCCCTCTCTTGCCAGAATCTCAGCTATCGGCCTACGGTCGGTTGGTAGGGTTAGATGGGCCCCAGCTCTCTTGCTGCATCCTGAAAGATACAAACACAATCTCCATCGGAGAGTGAGATCAGTGTAGGTTAACAAATATACACAATTCTGGATTACCTAGATTCTATTTTTAGTAGTTTTTTCGAGGTAGGGTCTCACTCTAGTCCAGGCTGACCTGGAATTCACTATGTAGTCTCAGGGTGGCCTCGAACTCCCAGTGATCCTCCAACCTCTGACTCCGGAGTGCTGGGATTAAAGACATGCACCACCATGCCCGGCTTTAGTTTACTTTCTTAAAGAGCCAGCCACTGTCCAGATTCCAGGCCTCTGGGCCTGCCCTTCCCCCTTCTCACCCGATAGCTCCTCTTTCTCCTTCTCTTCATTTGAGGTGCTGGGGATGAACTCAGGGTCTTGTGCCTGCTGGACAAGCCCTAACCCTGATAACTCCTCCTCCTCTTACACCAGATTTCAAGTTCAAAGTTGCTTCCTCTGTAACAGCACCCATGTATGACCTGCCCAGGTCATGAATTCTCCAGATACCCTTTCCTTCTGTAGCAGTCGCAGTTGTCCTTGGACTGTGTTTATTAACTGTCTCCCTAACTTGCCCGTCAAGCTTAGGAGGCATTGACTTACCCCAGTACCCACTCCCTGCCACCCACTGCGAAATGAAAACAAAACAACCTAATCACTCCTAATCACTGTTACTACTTTGAAGTTTCACGAGGAGGACAGGACGGAGCTGTCAGCATCTGCTCTATAGTCTGTGCTCAGGCAGTAAGCCATGGCTATGGGATGTGCTGGTGGTGGGAACAGTGCGTTCTGTGAGTGACCTTGGGCCAGTTCCAGCTGTGGGAACTCCAGAATAGTCACTCATATAAGTCACCCAACCTCTCTTCTCCAGCCAAGGGCCAGACACTCCCCTGTAGCACCTCCTACAAGGCTCCCCACCCCCATGCACTGCTAGCTGCCCCTCAGTGTGGATCAGGGCTCCCACCCAGTCACTGTCCCCTGCACACTCAGCTCCAGTCCATTGGAAAGCGACTTGAATTTTTCATTGCCTTAATTTTGAGTGAGATGATCAGATTTTAATGACATCGGTACTTAAAAATTCTGGCTTTGATGGACAACCTTTCAGCAAGTCTGAGACTGTTCTAAAGCCCATTTTCCCAAAGGTGGTCCCAAAGGCTTTTTCAAAGAGGCGATTGATGTCCTGAGGTTTGTGATGCAGAAAGAGGCTAAGGAAGACAAGGGAGAGGAGGGGCGATAGCCTGGGCCTCCCACACAGTGAGACCTCCCCTCTCTGCCCTGGTTCAAGGTAGGCCTTGTCTGAGAGCTGAGAGCACCCTTTCAGTGCTGCGTTCCCATGAGCCACAGCTGTTGCAGCTGCCCTAGTCTCATTCACCTTGTCCTGAGTGTGTGGAGCTTGTACATTATGTGTATGTGTTTGAGCACATGTGTATGGGTGCACGCACATGAGTGTGCACATGCATGCAGAGGCCAGAGGGCAATGGTGGGTGTGTTGCCCATTCATTCTCTCCATTACTTTTTTTTTTTTCCAAGGTAAGGTCTTACTTTAGCCCAGGCTGACCTGGAATTTACTATGTAGTCTCAGAGTGGCCTCGAACTCACGACAATCCTCCTACCTCTGCCCCCCATCTCCCTTATTTTTAAAAATCTTTTTATAATTTATTTCTGAGCAGAGAGTATGAGAGACAGTGAAGGGAGACAGATTGGGCACACCAGGCTCTCCTGTCACGGCAAATGAACTCCAGATGCACACACCACTTTTTGCATTGGGGACTGAGGAATTGAACCCAGGCTGTTAGACTTTTTCAAATGAGCACCTTTAACCACTGAGTAATCTTTTCAGCCCTCCTTTCAATTTTTTTTTTTTTTGAGATAGTGTCTCTCACTGAACCCAGAGTTCACCAATTCAGCTAGTAGCAAATCAGCAAGCTCCAGGGATCCTATTGTCTCCTCCTCCCCAGCGCTTAGATTACAAGGCCACCACTCCAAGTGCTGGGGATTCAAACTCAGATCTTCATGCATGTGCACCAAGTGCTTTACCCACTGAGCCATCTCTCCAGCTCTGCATAAAACTGGGGACAGGGCTGAAGAGATGGCTTAGCGGTTAAGGCACTTGCCTGCAATGCAAAAGGACCTGAGTTCGATTCCCCAGTGCCCATGTAAAGCCAGATACACAAGAGGGCGCATGTGTTTGGAGTTCATTTGCAGTGGCTGGAGGCCCTGGTGTACCCATTCTCTCTCTCTCTCTCCCTCCCTCCCTCTCTCTCTTAAAAAAAAAACTGGGGATAGTGGCACATGCCTGTAATCCCACCTCCAGGGGAGGTGGAGGCAAAGAGGATCAGGAAGTTCAAAGCCAGCTTGGGCTACATAAGAACCTGTCTCAAAATAATAATAATAATAATAATAATAATTAATAAAAAGGCTGGAGAGATGGCTCAGTGGTTAAGGTACTTGCGTGCAAAAATATAAACAACCTGAGTTCGATTCCCCAGTACCTACATAAAGCCAGATGCACAAAAGGGGTGCATGCACCTGGAGTTCATTTGCAGAGGTGGCGGGTGGGGGGGGACTGGTGTGCCCATTTTCTCTCTGATTCTCTCTCTCTGCTTGCAAATAAATAAAACAGTTTAAAAATAAAAATTAAGCATATCGAGTGCTGATGAGAAGTCTCAGTGGCTAAAGTGCTTGCCACTTAGGCCTGAGTACCTGAGTTTGGATCCCGGGAGCCCAATGTAAAAGCCAAAAGCCATGGCTGGCATCTGTGATCTCAGCACGCTGCTGGCAAGATGGGAGGTGGAGACAGAGTTTACACACAGTGAACAATGAAGAGAATGTCAGCCTGCCTCAAACAAGGTGGGAAGGTGAGGACTGACACTAAAGCTGTCCTCTGACCTCCACACCCGCATTCACACACATGAACTTGTACACACTTGTACATCATACACACATACACACTCCCAAAAATGTGTCCTGGAAGTGCTGTGTAAATTATATAGAAAAACTGCTGTAAAATGCTGGGTAAAGGTTCTGGAGAGATGGCTCAGTGGTTAAAGATAATTGCTTGCAAAACCTGAAAGCCCCGGTTCAATTCCCCAGGACCCACATAAAGCCAGATACACAAAGTGACACATGTGTCTGGAATTGTTTTGCACTGGCAGGAGGCCCTGGAGCACCCATTGTCCTTTATCCATTCTCTCTCTCTCCCCCTCTCCTTGCAAATCTTTTTTTTTTTTTTTTTTTTTTGGTTTTTCGAGGTAGGGTCTCACTCTAGCCCAGGCTGACCTGGAATTCACTCTGTAGTCTCAGGGTGGCCTTGAACTCATGGTGACCCTCCTACCCTCTGCCTCCTGAGTGCTGGGATTAAAGGCGTGTGCCACCACACCCGGTGCAAATAATTTTTTTAAAATATTAAAAAAATGTTATGCAAAGAACTTGATCACCCTAGGACCTTGGTTTCCCTTACAGAAGCCAGATAACTGTGCCTAGAAAAGGGGGATCTGGGAGCTGGAGAGATAGATGGCTTATCGGTTAAGGCCTTTGCCTGCAAAGCAGAAGGACCCAAATTCGATACCCCAACACCACGTAAAGCCAGATGCACAAGGTGGAGCATGTGTCTGGAGTTCATTTGCAGTGGCTGGAGACTCTGGCACACCCATTCTCCATGTGCCTTTCTCTCAAATAAATATTTTGGAAAAATAGTGGGGGGACCACAAATCTTTAAAGAGTTTCATGCTCTCCCTTTTCCAAGTTTAAGTCAGTCCAGGATGCCCACCCAGGGTTCACCTCTCATGTACTTGAAACTCCGAAGGAGAGGTGGGCATTGACATCGGATTGTGAAATATGGCATTTCTACCTCTCAGTGAGACAGATCTTAAGCCCCCATGCTGCAGCAAAGTTGAGAACTGGGAACAGGGACAGAGATGGCTCCAGCTGAGGTGAGGAAGCCTGTAGAGCCCGCCCTGCTCCCCAGCTTTTCCTTCCCTCTCTTCCAGGTGGGCCTCAGAAACCAATTGCCTCCAAATTGGTCCCACTGCTGTCTCTACTGAGGCAGATTGTTCACTGGATATCTCTCTCTCTCTCTCTAATCTCTCTCTGTTCCTATCCTTATAACAAGATAGGCATGATTTTTTAACTAATTCTATTGCGCTGGGAGTCTCTAATACCTTCCAAAGCTCAGCCTGTCTCCAGGGAGAGTCCGGTCCATTCACCTATTACTTGTCAGATTGCAAACCTTTCTGCCTGGAAGGAGACCCCACCCGAGGCCTCTTAAAATTCCTTCTTAGCCTCCAGGCTGAAATCAGTCAAGCACAATTGTTTATGAGCTCAGGGGGCTGCAGATCTTGCTTCCTCTCTTACTGGGATATTCCATCCTGTTCCTTCACAGGCTATGACATCACTGTGTAGGGTTACAGCAAGCATTTAAAACAACTTTTTTTGGGGGGGGAGGGGGCGATGCATAAAGTGCCTTTGTGGCACCACGCACAGTTGACTGCAGTGGTCTGTGCGCTGTTCCTACACCACTGCTTTTCTATCTGATCTTGGGCTGAGCCTGAGTCTTCCTTAAAAAAAAAAAGTTATTTGAGAGAGAAGCAGACACACACAGAGAAAAGGCACCAGGGCCTCCTGCCACTGCAAACTCCAGACACATGTGTCACTTTACATGGGTGCCGGGAATCTTCATCAGGCTTTGCAGCAAGTGCCTTAACCATTTCTCTAGCCCCCAGGCCTGCTCTTGATGCTAGGTCAGCTATGAGATGGCACGAGGCCATCACTTGGTACCATCTTGAGGCCACTAGCTCTGCTCTGCTGGGCTCAGGTTCAGGTCCTCTCCTGCCTGCTGCTCTCTGTCTTCAAGGAGTCCAGTGGGTATGGCCTCCTCCCGAAAGCCCTCAACACCAGCCCCATCTCTTCTTGGTTTCTCTCCACATTCCCCTCTGCCTCTCTCATCCTGCTTCCTCTTGGCCCCAGGTGTCCGCTGTGACAGTACGTGCCCACCGGGTCGCTGGGGCCCCAACTGCTCAGTGTCGTGCAGCTGCGAGAACGGAGGCTCCTGCTCCCCAGAGGATGGGAGCTGCGAGTGTGCCCCTGGCTTCCGAGGACCCTTGTGCCAGAGAAGTAAGGCTGGGCCCCCCTCGGAGGACTCTACTGGTGCCCGTGGGAACCAGTAGTGTCCCTCTTCTCCCTCCCTGTGTCCTCCCCTCCTCATCCTGGCTGTTTGGTCCTCAGTAAAAACTCTCTTCAGAAAGGGTATGAGGAAGCCAGGCTTCTCCCAGATTTTCTAGGTGGCTTTCTTAACAGGCATGGGGGACAAGTGGGGTAGCCAAGCCAGACTGGACCTCTGGGATGGTGACCACCATCTTCCCTCCAACCCACAGTCTGCCCTCCTGGATTCTACGGCCACAGCTGTGCCCAGCCTTGTCCCCTCTGCGTGCACAGCAGCGGGCCCTGCCACCACGTCAGCGGCACCTGTGAGTGTCTGCCAGGATTCACCGGAGCCCTGTGCAACCAAGGTACCATCACTGGTGGGGAGCTTGAGGGGCAGAGAGGAAGGCAGCAGAAAGGAAACCAATACATGGTCCTGGTTCCACAGAGGAATCCTCTTTGCCATCATGTAGTTAAAGCAACCGACTCAGAGGTGAAAAGATATGAACACGGTCTCAGCCTACCAAGTGGCAGCCACAAATTGAGACCGAAACATCCTTGCAGAAAGGAAAAATGATCCAGGTATGATGGTGTACACACCTGTAATCCCAGCACTTCAATTCCTGAAGTGCCACCAGCTGGGGACATTCAGAACACATGAGTTTATGGGGACACCTGAAACAGACCACCTCCATTGAGAAAGTAGAGCTGGCCCAGTCTAGGTGTTGTGGCAATGAGAAAAGCTCTGTGTTCTGGGGTTTTCTGGGCAAAGGAAAGAGTCTGGGCACAACCCAGGAGTCTAAATTTGCATTGCTGCTGCCCAGTAAAAAGGAGAGGTTGAAGTACATGGGGAAGAATGGGCTGGGAAGTCAGCCTGGGGTGATTCAGAACAGCCTTGGACATGAACTTGTAGAATTTATACTCTAACCCCTAAGAGTGAAGGGATCTGAGGATGAGATAAACTTAAAGCTAAAGGCAACTTCAAGGTCACCTTGGCAAGAATCTCATCTGGCCTCTCCCCTTAAATACTTTTTTTGATGGAGCGCTCACTACCTCCCAAGGAACCCATTCTTTTGATAGATCCTCGCTGCTGAGCTGGGCTATTTTAAGTTACTGTGCCTGAGTCCAAGTTTCACTCCATGATGCGTTGAGGTCATGAGAAATTTGGGCCCCTGGGAAATGTGCGTGACAGTTTCATTTGCTCTTGGCTCTCCTAGGACAGTTTAATCACCACCTGACAGGCCGAGGTTTACTTATTAAACATAGGAGACCCGGTCGTCAATACAGCCAGGCTGGGTCTCAATTAGGAGCTATGCAGCCCAAGGAGGGACCCTAGCAGGCCACGTCGTCTGATTTATCGCCCGCTGGCCTAATGAGTATTTTCCACATAGAGATCTAATAGAGTTTGCTATTAATGGCAACTGCCCTGGTTAAATCTCAAACCTTGTAAAAAAAATTGAACTGACAGTTTCTAATGACTGGCTTTCCAGCGACTAACAAATTACGGACACTGCTTCTGTAGAATCATTAAACATAGATTAAAGAGAACCCCATGTTTTCTTTTGACTAACCCCTCCTCAGCCCCTTCCTGTGCCTGACTCTTGACTCAGCTAAGAAATCATCCAATTAATGTATTAATACTGATCACATTAGCAGCTCTGTGGGTGAGTTTGTCTGCCTTGTGTGGGGGGAAGACTTCAAAGAGGAGACTGTCTTGTTAGAGAAGCTCAGAATTGTAGGGGGAGGGAGGTGGGGTAGCTCCCGCACCCCACTCTGGGGAACCAGGACTGTGTGTGGGTTTCCTAAACAATCCCCGAAGCTGGGTGACATGCTTTTCAGGAAACTGGAGACTGAGCCTGAGCCACAAACAGGTGAGATGGATCATCGTCATGAGGCATAAAACGGGCCTGGGAATGAGGGAAGGTGGTTATTGTCATACAGGCTGACTTGGAATTCACTATGTAGTCTCAGGGTGAATTTGAACTCAGGGCAATCCTCCTACCTCTGTCTTCTGATTAAGGATGTGTGCCACCACCACCATGTCCAGCATTTCTGTGTGTTCTGGTTCTGAGAATTGTACTCAGGTGGGTCTTTGTGCTTACAAGGCAAGCATGTTATTTAGGGAGCTATCTCCCACAGTCCTCTCATCCTCCTTTCTAAGCTAAGGGAACAAAAACTTAAAGGGGTGATATGGTTTGCTCAAAGGTCCTTAACCAGGGAGCAGACTTTAGTAGTTGTGTGACATTGGGCAAATGGCTTAACCTTTCTCTATGTGTAAAGTGGGGTTAATGATTGGGAGCAATGTTGAAGTAATGATACCATGACAAGATTAAGTGAACTAACATTAATATTTGTAGGACATTTTTAATAGGCCCGGCGCATGTAAATGCCATGTGTATTTGCTGAATATATGGTAAAAGCTTTGGAGGGAAAGTCTAATCCACCACTTGTCCACAGCCAGGCTGGGGGAAGTTATCTGGGAGGCAGTACCTGGCTTGTCACTTTCCTCCAAGAGCTAGTCTCTTTCTGATCTTCCATGTGGCTTGGCCACCTGAGGGTCCCTGTAATCAGAGTGTAGGCTGGAACTGGGCTTTGAAGCAAGTGTGTTGAACCCAGAGAAAACTGAAGGAATAGAAGACATTGATCCCAGTAGAATCCTCTGGAAGGTCACCATTCCTGGGGCCTATTTCCTTACTGTTTGCTGGTCACTCAAACACAACAGAAGACAAGAAAGCCATGTTCTAGGCCAGGATGGATCTGAACTCAGCCTTCCCCTGGCAGAATCTGGTAGACATTGTGAGAAGGTGGCACACACTCCGTCTTTCCGGGCATTGTAGTGGACACAGGCAGGGGAAGGACTCGGCCTTGGCTTCAGACAGGCTCACAAGTTTCAGTAAGAGAATGCCAGGGAAGGAGTTACCTTGAGCCTCAAATAGAGATGAAGCAACTCAGAAGAGAGAGGGGTTATGGCTTAGTATTAAGTTCAGTTATGTAACATTAAAAACCCAAATTAGCCATGCGTGGTGGCACATGCCTTTAATCCCAGGAGGCTGAGGTAGGAGGATCACCGAAAGTTTGAAGCCAGCCTGGGACTGAATTTCCAAGTCAACCTGGGCTATAGTGAGATCCTAACACATACACACACACACACAAAGTGGCTTGAAAATGATGTTTATTACTCTCACCTACTAAGAAAGCACAAAGATCTGAAAGCAGGCTACTGCGGGACATTAGGATTCTACAAGGAAGTCAGGGTCCAAGGATTGCTCGTTCTGTCCTTCTATCATCCTGAGCCTGTGGCTTCTACCTCTGATGGAAGATGACTGCTTGAGCTCCAGCCATCTTATCCACAACCCTTCTTTATTAAAATATTTATTTGATGGGAGGGGGGGGTAGGTAGTGTGTGGTTCCAAGGCCTGTGTGTCTGGGAGAGAAGTCAAAGATAACCCAGAGGAGGTAGACTTAGCACGGGGTTCCCAGATCCAGAGATTTGTTTTCTGGAACAACAGGGAGCCAGTGAAGCTACTTGAGAGAGCTGTGTTGCAGAGAGCCCTGGCTGTAGGAAGCAGGGGAGCGGGGAGAGATCAGGAAGCCAGAGGTCAGTAGGTGCTCTGTCCTAAAAGAGCTTGGAGCCCAACTGAGGAATGAAGGGATTCCTTCCTCCAGGGATCAGAGAGCAGTTCCTCCCATGGAGACTGGGATTTTGCAAGTGCTCAGGCCCGTGGGAAGGTTAGAGGACAGCTGGGTGGGAATAGACCTTCTCCAATCCCACATTTGTCCCTGCCTTCCAGCTGACAGTATCCTCCACCTTCTTGGCCATGGGGTAGGTGGTGCCAGGAATTGGGGGGATGGGAAGTCTCACAGCAGTAGACTGGGAGTCCCATCTCTCACCTCCATCTGAGACCTAAAGCGAGTGATTTCACCTCTGTGGGCCTCCACCTGTCCCTGTCAAAAGTGGTCAGAAAGGATCCCCCCGAAGGGCACCAGAGGCACTTGCTATGTGTGATGGAGAAGGGTGGTGTGCTGAAGGTGCCAGTTCCCATTCAGGTCCATGGTCATGGCTGAGGACCAGAAATCCCTCAGGGTGCTGCTGTGGGTGGTGGCCGACGTCTGGGAAGAAGGATAGGTGCCAGGCTACCCTCTACCCACAGTGTGTGCTGGAGGGCACTTTGGGCAGGATTGTGCCCAGCTCTGTTCCTGTGCCAATAATGGAACCTGCAGCCCCATCGATGGCTCCTGCCAGTGCTTCCCGGGATGGATTGGCCAGGACTGCTCACAGGGTAAGCCACAGCCCCCTTCAAATGCCCCAACTCAGGGTCAACCTGAAACTCTCCATCATCCAGAACCTTTCTGTCCCAGCTCCTTCGCACACAGGGCTCAGTTCTCTTCTGCAGGCAGGAATGTCCACCTGAGTCCCATATAGCTCTCCAGCTAACTTGAGTTACTGGGACTGACTGAATATTGCTAACTGCTGGTATTATAGGCATTGGTACTGCTGAGCCCCATTAATACCATTAATCCCAGGAATTAATACTCTAGCAGTAGCTGTCTATGAAGCAGCCACCCCAAGGATGGGAGTAGCCAATAGGAACGATGCCCTGGGTGCCATAGCCTGAGCAGAGCAGGAACCCTTTGTGTAAGGTGTTCCCAGTCTGATGCAAAGGCAGGAGTCCCAGCCTCTGCCCTGTGGGGCTCTTGGTCTGATGGGTGAGACCTGGCTGGTATCCCTAGGGAGGTCCAGGTTAAGACGCCCGGGCCTTATGGGGAGACACAGTGTTCCCCATCCCCGTCCACCGTGTGGAGGCACAAGAGCCTTCAGCGTGGGGCAGCCTCAGTCACAAAGTGTGCAGAGTCTGAATTTCATGGGAATCTTGGGGGACTACTCTAAGAGGTGAGTTGAAGAAATCTGGGAGCAGGGTTTGAAGCCCCTTGAAGGCCAGGAAATGTCCTCGGGGACCATCCTGGCTCTGATGTGTCCTCTCCCTACCACCTTTCCTTCTGTCTCTTTCTGCTTCCCCCAGCCTGCCCCCCTGGGTTCTGGGGCTCTGCCTGCTTCCACACCTGCAGCTGCCATAATGGAGCGAGCTGCAGTGCTGAGGATGGAGCCTGCCACTGCACCCCGGGCTGGACAGGACTCTTCTGCACTCAGCGTAAGTGAGCCCCTCCTCCTGGTCTCCCAGCCACTCCCAGTCTTGTGCTGCAGCCTACTGGTTGCTGTGGGCATAGTCCCAGCCTGCAAGGAGAGAGAGAAGAGAATTGCTTGGCCCAGGGCTGACTGGACTCAGAAGGGTTAACAGACCCAAAGCCCCACATGTCACCCCAGCAATGGAGGAGGGGCAGAGTCAGGTGCCTGGCCACTGCTCCCTGAGATCCTGGGTGTCAAGGATCTCCTCTCCCTCCCACAGGAGTCCACTGGTGCAGGGGGGGCTAGCCTTCACCCCATACTCCTCACAGGAGGTACACAGGTCCCTACTGCACCTCTGCAGGTATCCTGAGCCTGCAGCCACTGTGACCTGAGGTCTTGTTGCAGGTTGCCCAGCGGCGTTTTTTGGGAAAGACTGTGGGCGTGTGTGCCAGTGTCAGAACGGTGCCAGCTGTGACCACATCAGTGGCAAATGCACGTGCCGAACAGGCTTCACTGGGCGCCACTGTGAGCAGAGTAAGCTGCCTCAACCCTGGTCCTGGTGTCTGCCTCTCACAGGGGAAGCTACCCCCTCCAAGATGAGCCTTTCCAGGGCTCTACAGACCCTGTGGCTCTGGAGTTTTAGGACAATTCCTAAGGAAGGAGATTAAAGACCACACCTTCCTTTGGGATGGGACAGGGGTGTGGTGGGTAGAGCAAGGGCCTGAAGCATTGAGTGACCAGAAGGAAGGGTCTTCTGAATTCTTCTCTGAAGCCCCTGTGGCCTCCCACAAGGAGAGTGCCACTTATATGTGTTGCATGAGGAGGCAGGGTGAGCAGTATCAGCATTCTGCTTATTACCAGTTAACTAAGCAAAGTGCAGAGGAAGCCCAGGTAAATAGAACCAGACTGTCGCCATGGGTTTCCCCACATGGAAAGGTGAAGGACAGGGTGGCGGTGTCTTACTGTGCCCACCCTCTGCGTGTCATATAGGATGTGCGCCAGGAACCTTCGGCTATGGGTGCCAGCAGCTATGCGAGTGCATGAACAACGCCACCTGTGACCATGTCACCGGAACCTGTTACTGCAGCCCCGGGTTCAAAGGAATCAGATGCGATCAAGGTAACACACAGGTGGCAGAGTACCTGGGCAGGGGTGGGAGGACCCAGGGAGCTCCAGTTGTTTTTAATTTATTTACAAGCAGAGAGAATGAGAATGGAGACTCTAGGGGCTGCAAACGAACTTCACATCTGGCTTTATGTGGGTACTGGAGAATTGAACCCAAGTCATTAGGTTTTACAGGCAAGCACCATAACCACTGAGTCATCTCTCCATCCCCCAGCTGGGTTTTATAAGGACACTTCCACTTATAGTCAGCCACATGCCACTGGGATGAATCTCCAAACCACACACAGTTTTGGGAGGAAAGTATTTATTGAAGTTACAGATCCAGGGGAAGAGTTCCATAATGGAGAAAGAGGCTGGCCCCCTTTCCCAGGTCTAAGCAAAGAGAGAAACCCATCAGTAACTCCAAATGTAAGCAAGCACACTCCCAATCCCAAACAGCAGGAACCCCAGGGTTCAGCTCAGACTGTTGGTTGTATGTGTATGGCTGGAATTCCAGACACACCTTAGGGCTGGAGGCCAGACCTAGGTGACACATCACAAGCTTTAATAAACTCTTGAATCTTTTGGGGGATACTCATTCAAGCTACCAAAGTCCACCCCTGGCCCCCAAGATTTATAACCATGTTACATTGTATATTATATCTAGTCCAACTTTAAAGATTCCAGTCTTTATCAACTTTAAGGTTATTCCCAAGTCTTATCTGAGATTTTAAGATTGTCTTTTAACTGTAAATTTTGTAAAATCAAAACAAATTTTAAGCCGGGCGTGGTGGCGCACGCCTTTAATCCCAGCACTTGGGAGGCAGAGGGAGGAGGATTGAGTTCAAGGCCACCCTGAGACTACATAGTGAATTCCAGGTCAGCCTGGACTAGAGTGAAACCCTACCTCAAAAAAACAAAACAAAAAACAAATTTTTAGTATATAATGGCACAAAGTAAACATTTCTAACTGCTATGAGGTACAACAAGGAAAGACTGGGCCAATGTCAACTCAACCATTAGGCAAACATCTGTAGTTTAAGTCCAATATCACAACCAGTGACTGACAAGTCTCCAGATTTTTTAATTCCATCCCTCCAGCTTGGCTCAGTAGCTGGGGAAAACTTCCATCCCTAGCCAACAGTGTTCCATGGTAGCCCTGAACACAGTCCTGATATATCCAAAACACCTTCGGGTCTCTCTTGCAAACTACGGTCAAATCAGAGACTTTATGTCCTGTTTCATATATGGCATCTCAACAAAGAGTTTACACAGTCTATCATTCAGTCCTTCCTGGGTGAAAACACCTCAGGCATCTCTCCATTGTTTCAATGTAAAGCGTTTGGGCCATCTTGAATTATGGTAATGTCTCTGTGCCAGAAAGTTAAAGACAAATCCCAAACTTTTAACTCTTCCATCTTTGGAGGGCACCCATTCCAATTGCCCTTATTCACCTTTAAGAGGGGGTGAATGTTCATTCCCTCACTACACCCTCTCCCCTGAGCAAGCCAAAAACCAATGGTAAAACTAGTGTGGGGAAGGAACGTAGTTCTGCCTTCCCCTGCCGTGTCCTTGGACAGTTCCTTTCCTTTGCTCAGCTTGTGAGAAGAGGGTAAGCCTTGCTCCTCCCCATCCTCCACAAGTCTCCTCTGCAGGCCAAGGAGCCCACAGCACTCACCCTTGGCCCTAGCTCATGTGCACTTGAGGGCATCAAGGGAACTGGGGTGAGAGGTGCCTGGCACATATGAGCGCTCCATACGTGGTGGTGGTGGCTTTGTCAATGTGCTGCAAAGATCCAAGTCGGGCTATCGTTGGTTCTAGAGAATGGAGAATAGACTCTCAAGGACCCACATGGCAGGATAGAAAAGCTCAAAGCCACGGTTCATTCGAAGTCTACATACCTTGCTGGGAGGGGTCTAGATACCGCGTGGGTAGCAGCATGGTCCCTTGTCTGAGCTCAGTAAGCGGGGCTAGCCCCACTCATATAATCAAGAGGGATGTGGGGTAGGGACAGTAATCATGGTTAGTCATGGTGCCTGTGTATCGTGTGTTCCACACACACCCCCACCCATGTAGGGTCTCGCTCTAGCCCAGGCTACCTGAAACTGACTGTGATCCTCCTACCTATGCCTGGGATTAAAGGCATGCACCACCCAGCCCAGCCTATGTGTTACTCTTGACCCCCTGGGAAGGTGGGTTTACTGGCCCTAGTTTCAAGTGAACACACAGGTGACTCACACAGGTGAGCAGGAAGCAAAGCTGAATCCAGTTTTTCCTGACTCTGAATTACCGCTAAGGTCATCTTGAACAAGTTACCTAACCTTAGTGACTAGGGAAGGGGAAAGAATTAGTCCTTTTTTACATAGGACTTCAGGACTTTCTCAGTCAGCATTTTATTGTTTTGCTTCACATCCCAACAATTGCACTTGGCCCTAGACTCCATACCCTTTTCTGCAGTTGAAAAAACCCAGCAAGGGTGGAGATTGAAGGGCAGAACCAGGTCAGGGGAGCCTATGCCTTGGCTCAAACCTCCCTCTGTCCACAGCTGCCCTCATGATGGAGGAGCTGAATCCCTACACCAAGATCAGTCCAGCTCTGGGTGCCGAGAGACACTCGGTGGGTGCCGTCACAGGCATCGTCCTCCTGTTGTTCCTCGTGGTGGTGCTGCTGGGCCTGTTCGCCTGGCGATGCCGACGGCGGCAGAAAGAGAAGGGCCGTGACCTGGCTCCCCGTGTCTCCTACACCCCGGCCATGAGGATGACCAGCACGGACTACTCTCTCTCAGGTCAGGCCCCTCCCCACGGAAGGTCACATGGTTGGTGTTCTTGGGAACACCTGGGTTTATGGTGGTACATTATACCTGAGGGTTGGGCATCCCCAGAGAGAAAATGAGAAGTCGGTGTTGCTCCCTAGCTCGAAGCAGCACAGTTGGGGAGCCTCCCCCCACTTCCCCATCCTGGCCATGGGGGAGGTTGCAAGAGCACACGTAGGAGGGTAACTTTCCTCAGTTGCCCAGGCCCTGGCTCCTGGGCCACTACTGCTGTCCTGATGAAGGCCTGCTGCTCCCATATCTGACTTGGGAGAGGTCTGAGAGTTTGGGCACTGCCCTGGCAGGTGCACCAAAGCCCTGTCACACGTGGTGGCAGTCTGAGTAGGTAGGTGTGGGGCTGCTGGACCAGATCCTTTCCTCTGCCCTGAACTAGTAACCTGAAGGCTTTTTGTTTCGTATTTAGCTAGAGGCCAAAATTCCCTGATGATCACAGGGTGACAACTCTCTCCAGCTGGCCCTGGGACTGAGTAGTCTCTTGCACTTAAGTGAACCCAGACCACCTCAGCCGGCCCCATACCAAGATAGACAGACCTGGCCTGTGACCCCTCTGAGTTCCAGCCAACATCCTCTGATGAAAGCCCAGGGCCCCATGAGAGTTGGGGGTTTCTTCTATGACGACAAGTAGGGGTGGCTGGGTTTTCCCACGCCATTCCTCTGGTATTCCCCAGCACTGTGGTATCCTCAGGAGACCAGGAAGGGCTGGGGTCAGGAGGAGTGGTTTGCTTTATGGACTCATTTCTGGAATGACACTAGGAGGAAGCAAGGGAGAGTCAGCCTGCTCTAAAGAACAACTCAGGGGCACGTGAGGCATTCAGACAGGCTCCAGTGCCATACAACCCCCCCCCCCTGAGGGCTAGTGGATGTCAAGGAAGCTTGGGAGATGTGACTATCTCTTGTACTTGTAGGGCACTCAAAACTGTCCTGACATTGGGTTCAGGGGCCGGTGTTTGATGGAATATGGGACCTTGTTCTCTTCCTAGATTTGTCTCAAAGTAGCAGCCACGCCCAGTGCCTTTCCAATGCCAGCTACCACACACTGGCGTGCAGGGGGCCTGCCACCAGCCAGGCCAGCACTCTGGACAGGAACAGCCCGACCAAGGTACCGGGCCCCTGGCTCCCTAGCCCCTACACACTGTCCTCATTCAAAAGGAACTGTACCCTGATATGAAAACTCCGTGAATCAACATTAAGAGCAGTCCCGTGATTCATGGTATATGAACGCTGAACCCTAACAAGGAAAGTGCAAAGCAAGCACCAGGAAACTAGTATGCCTCATGAGTAGTCAACTAGGATCTACTAAACCACAGCATGTGTACCTCATCGTCACATCCCTGCATATGACCCAGACACCACAGCACAGAGCATTGGTGGTTAAGAGACATCAGGTATTGCTAACATTGTGCAATCTTGGGGAAAACCAGCCAGTGAAAGACTGGCGTTGGGTGACTGACTCAATATGGCTCTCTGTTAACAAGAGCCCATCGGCAGGCAGGATAACATGGAAAGAACATTGACTGTCCATGAGCAAGACCCACAAGCCACACACAAGTCTGTGTGTGAAATGACACATCCTCCTTCACATGAAAGGCACTCTCACACATGGCAACCCCCCCCCCCAACCTACCTACACCTGACAACGTAGATTGGGCATATTCTGTTCCCACTGGCCTCAGCCCCAACACCTGGCTCTCCCCTTCACTGAGGTCCAGGGCCATCTGAGGGGTGGGGAGCAGAGAGGCACAGGTATTAATTGGCTCTCCTACTCTCCAAACAGCTCAGTAACAAGTCCCTTGACAGAGACACAGAAGGCTGGACCCCCTACAGCTATGTGAACGTGTTAGGTCAGTAGTGGTGTAGCCATCCTCCCCCAACCTCCTCTCCCATAATGAGGGGCCCTGCTCCAGATCAAAAAGAGAAGGTTGAATCCTGAGCCTGGTTCCCCCAGGGAGGGGGGAGGCAGAGAAATGCCCTTCATTTGGAACACCAGAGGATATGAAGTAGGTGGCTATGACCCAGAGACTACAAGGAAGACAGGGCTGGAGATTCCAGCTGGAAGCCACAAGTATACTTGCCCCTAGGGAAAAGGACTCTGTCTGGCAGCTCAAGGACTTCCCTTTGTCCTGGGGGAATGGGAGGATGAGTTGAGGGGAAACAAGGCCCTTGGTTCCTATCCTATCAGGCCCCAAGAATAATGGCTCCTCCTGTCATTCCTCTCACTAGACTCCCAATTCCAGATCAGTGCCCTGGAGGCCAGGTACCCGCCCGAGGACTTCTACATTGAACTTAGACACCTCAGCCGCCCCGCTGAGCCACACTCACCAGGTCAGACCCCCCCCAGTCCAATCCCGACCTACTACCCATCCCTCCCCCATGGTCCCAGAATTCTTGCCACCGAGCTGCCTTCTTTCCCAACATCGGTCTACTGACCTATGCCCTGTTCCTATCCAAAGAAGGCAATCATCTAAGTATGTCCCAATGCTCACTTTACCCTTAGCACAGTCAGTGAGTATGGACAGCCCCGGGGTTCCTTATGATAAAGGGATACAACATAGCTGTATCCCCTGTGCACCATAGAATGCAACCTGATACAATGAGAGATGGCAGGACCTTTGGGGTCCTCTAGACCCTAGTGGTATGGATAATAGAATTGGCCAAAAGGCCCAATGTTCCCCTAGAACCTTGGGTAGAGTTGTAAAGCAGAGATCGGGAGAAGGTGGAGTAGGGCAAAATCTATCCATATCCTCTGCTCAAGCCTGGTGCCTCCAGAGTTGCAGAAAGGAGACATGGCCAGTCAGCTCTGAAATGGGAGAGCATGGGGACCGCAGTTTCTAAGGAATAAGTACAATGAACGAACAGGGAATGTGGCCTGCCTGCAAAGTGGTTCCTCTAGGGTAGCCTGGACAACTGAGCCGGAGCTAAGGCTCCTAACATCTTGAGAGAGGCTAAGCAGCTGTTAGCCTGCAGGCCCTGAATCTATCCATCTGTCTAGGAGTCATGGCTGCAAATTTCCTGCTCATATGGGTTCCTAGACAGTGGCCAGGCATTTTATAGCCCACCAACTATAATCCCTGGTCCCACCTTAAGAGTCTCTGTAACCAATATGGAATCATCCGATGGGTTCTTCTCTGCTTCACCGATCCCACTCTTCAACCAGTATAAAAGGAACAATGTCATTTGTCAGCTCATGCCCCCCAGAAGCTGTGGCCAATGGGAAAGAGTATGTGGGGTGCTCTGGGTTCTTACTCCTCCAGTTCTCAAATTTGCTGGTATGGTCTTGAACAAGTCTCTAACACTCTTGGGACCTGTTTTGTTTAAAAAAAAAAAAAGCTAATAGTCTTCAAGAAGGGCCAGAAGATGGCTCAGTGGGTAAAGTGCTTGCCCTGAGTTCAGATCCCCAGCATTCAAGTAAAACTGCATGGGCATGTTCCTGTAATCCTAACACTACAGGGAACTAAATTAATGGGTTCTAGGTTCAGCAAAAGGCTGTCTCAAAAGAGATAAATACAGCCGGGCATGGTGGCGCACACCTTTAATCCCAGCACTCGGGAGGCAGAGGTAGGAGGATCACCATGAGTTCAAGGCCACCCTGAGACTACAGAGTGAATTCCAGGTCAGCCTGGACTAGAGGGAGACCCTACCTCGAAAAAAAAAAAAAAGAGAGAGAGAGAAATACAGGAAGATGCCTGATGTTGACCTCTGGCTTCCACACACACATGTGTGTGAACCCACACATACATTTAAAAAGTGAAACTGGTGCCAGCATAGACCGTTCCTTACAAGCCTTTTAGAACCAGCTCGTTGTGGTGTATTACGCAGTCAAGTGTTCGAGGAAGGCAGACAGGAATGGACCCCCCAGAAAATTCAACTTGGGAACTTTATGTGGAAGAGATATCCCGGTAGCAGTGGGCTGACCAGTCTTCTGTCAGCAACAGGGATGACTTAGGAGGAATCAAACAGTATTTAGTACGTATGTGCTGCTTGCCTTGCCTGATACTGTGTCCTCAGTAGAAGCTGGGAGGGAGCTGACTTAAGCCAGTCAGTAATGTCCTGACCTCCTGGGATCACGAGTAGTGGCTGAGGCATTGAGAGACCCTAGGAAAAGAATGTGTTAGGGAAAAGGAGTCTAATACCTAAAAAACAGGTATTACTGTCAAAGACAAATCTCAATTATGTGCTAATGATCTACCTACCTCCCAAAAGGGGAGGGGGATTAATCCAGTGAGCTTGCTGGATAGAAATAACTGTTCCTGGAAAAGTGACTAATCCAGAACCTTGGCTATACTTATCTCTCTCTGGCTCTCCTCAGATCCAGGAGAGGGAGGATCAAAGCTGAGAGGTGTGATCCTTCCCTCAGATTAAGAATTGACTGGGCTTCATTCCTTATCCTATACCTTTGGAGCCTAGAACTTCACCTACAGGGACTGCAGATGGCATTCCTGAAATATGGTCTCTAGGGCACAGGTTGAAGGAAAGGCTGAGTATACAATGTTATGAGCCTTTAAAGAATTCCCTTATGTTCAAACAATTTAGAGTAGATTAAAGCCAGAATAGTTTTCTAGCAGTAAACCTCGCCCCATATTGTCTTTCCTCCTGTTGTTTTTATGCAGGTGCCTGTGGAATGGACAGACGTCAGAACACGTACATTATGGACAAAGGCTTCAAAGGTAGAGTATCCAATCCTGACGTCCTATTACACAGGGCTTAACACCAGAAAGATGACAGATCTGAAATGGCCAGGAATCCTGCCTCAGAGAAACTGCATACCCCACATCCCCTAAAAGAAAAACAAACAAGACCCAGGGCCACGGGGTGGCTCTGCCTCGGAGGAGCAGTTGAAATAATGAATTCTTTTTTCCAAACACTCATGGGTTTTTTAATAGATGCCAATTAAATGTCTTTGGAAATGTAGAACGTCATTATCCAACCAATTAGTATGAGTTAAATTGATTATAAATCTGAAATAAAGTCAATCTACCTGCCCCAGAGGCCTCCTGTTGTCGTTGTGCTGGCAAGAACACCAACCACCCTGCACCTGCTGCCTGCCTTCTGGGGTGCCAGGAATGAAATGATACCCTGCATTTGTACTCTGGCCCTCTACCCTCAAGAGATCTACCTCCAGGAGCAGAGATGCCAAGACACATCCCTGCACCACAGGCGCTGCAAGTCTCTCACTTCTAGGAAGTCTACAGGTGAAGCCAGAACTCAAAGGTCAAATCCTGCCCCTGCATTAGGGCCTAGGCAGGGCACTTTAGAACTCTGCCACTTATTAACTGTGAGCTTCCGAAGGCTGTTTCCTCATCTGAAAGGTTGGGATAATTATGCCAGTCTTATTATCGAACAAGATTAGCATGAGTGTCCAATAAAATCAGATGGGAAAAGTGTTTTGTATATTATAAAAATGGCACTATTGTAAATGAGGCTGAGGAATGTTGAAAATCTTAGACAAACTGAAAGGGCACTATCCAAGGTCAGCGAAGATCCCAACGGATACTTTAAATCTACCAACGCACCAGAATCACCTGGGGTTTGTAGAAACTACAGCTGTTCACACCTGCATGGGACCCTGGATTCTGCACTCTGGCTACTTATCACCTTATTAGTCAACTATCATTTAGAATCCACTAGTCCAGACTGCCCCCAATTTTCTGGGCTACCGTTCTGAGCTTTGAGACCCCAGTACAAATATCTCTTAACAAAGGACAGCAAACTGTCTGTCACCCTTGGGGAGATGGTTATTAGAAGTAGGATGTGTGGAAGCAGGTGATTTTAAGTGTTCTGAGCAAGAGAGCAGTAGTGAACATCCCAGAAGAACTGTCATCCCAAGGGCTCCAAGTCAATGGGTGGTACTCTTAGGAATATGATTAAGGCGATTTTCTAAGTTACAGCTTAAACCATCCAAATGGAGGCAGGTACCATTTCTGTACATGAGGCTACAAAATCCTTATGTATGACCTGGGATCTCAGGATCTTTCCAGCTCTGAGACTGCATGACTCACTGGTGAATGAATCCAGACAGGCCTAACACAAGAGCACACAACTTTCCTCCACACTTTGTAGTTGTGTGCGTTGTGGTTAGAGTAACTGCTTTTAAACCATAAATGTCAAACAAAGCTAAGGAAAGCTCAGTGTGTCTTGGCATCACTCCATGCCTGTTTTATGAGATTATCTCAGCCTGAGCCCATGGAAGCCCTGGCAGGCTTTGTTTCCCCATTCTGGCTTGAACCATCCTTTAAATCAGAAAAAAAGGGTATAGGTACCAGCAGGTGTTGGGGCTAAAACAACACAAGAAAATTCAGAAAGAGGAAAGTGAAATGTCACCCTTCAGAATTTTACAGAAACACAAAACAAATCCCACCTATTGGCTAAGTTCCCTAACACCATGCCATTAACTACTTCCTGCATGAATTAAACTATTTCTTAAAGTGACAAGGCAAGGCCAAGACCTGCTAAGATTCTGAGTGTCCTCTTAAATCACTGGGGAAAAAAAAAGGCTGGCCTGGGAAGGAGGGGATGTGGGTTTGGGTTCTGCTGGGTGGGGGTCACTAGGACACGGTACTTTTCTTTGGGGTGTCTTGGCTGCTGCTTTAAAAAGGATGGAGTTGATGAGACCCCCATCTTGAAACAATTTTATTTTTAAAGGGTGGTGTCTACTAGAACCATCCCTAAGGCCCTTTCCAGCTCTGACATTCTAAAAGTCCTAACTCAGGTAACATCCACGTTTTCCCTTGGTAACTTACTGAGAACTGCACACTCTGTCACCCTGGAGGTTGAGGGAGACTGCTTATATCGCTAACTACCTTTCTGTTTTCCCTTTTCCCCTTCAAGCGCAGTGATTGTACAATAAACTGCCTCATGTTCAATTCCTTGTCTGTCAGCCATTGCAAAGCATTAAAGCCATTTCTCTCCATTGCCTCTTCATTGGGGAATCCTTGAAGCTACTACCCCCACCTGTATGTACCCCCGCTACCCACCCTTCAAGTCTCATTCTTGAAAGGACTTTGGGTTCTTGGGCATTCCGGAGTCTACTGCCATCCTAAAAGTTCCTTTCTTGGCTAGTGTTCTCCTGACCTTAGATGTTCCCCCCCCCCCAGAGCCCCCATCTCAGAGAAGAAAAGGATGCTAACTGCCTAGGAAGAGAAAGGGCAGTGTGTCCTGTTAACAGTAGTAGCATATCATTAAGAGATAGATGACTATTGCCCAGGTTTCCCTGGACATTTAAATTATATTCTTATTATTGTTGTTGTTATTTTGAGGCAGGGTCTCACTCTTGAACGGGCTGCCCTGAAACTCACAGTAATCCTCTTACCTCAACCTCCAAAGTGCTAGGATTACCTGACCTCTTCCCATACATTTAAGCAAGGTGGGCCTTAACAGGATGTGTGAATGTGAGGCTCAGAACACTCACAGGCAGCCTAAGTCATTTCTTTTGTGTATTCATGCTTCTTTATAAAATAAAAACATTCAGTGCATTTCAGAGCCCCTTATGTCCCTGATAGTTTAGTGTCAGCATTTATAGGACTAAGCTAGTTTATAACCCCAGTGCTAATTACAGGCCTTGTCAGTGACTAGAGCTTGGGTAGCCTTCTGGATGCTTCCCCTTTCTGTGCACAATGCCCTAAAGGGCAGAGACTAGGGTGGGGAAGTATCTGAGCCCAGCTGGTTATTCTTCTCCTCGCCCAGCCCTCCCATTGGTAGGCAGGTGGGTGACTCATGAGAGAAGCGTGGCTTCCTGAGGTGGTTCCTTGTCCCTTTTCCCACTCTCCAGGTCCCAGTAGAGATGGGACAACTCAAGGCCCTTTCCAACCACCCAACACATGTCTCTCCATGCATTTCTCACTCTGTTGACCTGGGGTAGAATATGCTTAGGGAGAGCCTGCCCTGGCCCACACCTCTGCCACACACACAGCTCCACTTAGGTGTATTTCCTGCTCCACAGCTAACAATCTTGACAGTAGCCCCAGCTTTCTGGTGAAAATTCTACCTTTCTGGGCATTCATTGACTAGCTAAGTCTTTCAGGCACTGAACTAGAGTTTTAAGGCTCCCCACCACTATAAAGTCGTCACCAAGCTTGGAACTTAGCCTTTTCCTCTGCATATGAGGCATTCCTAGTTGACAGTAAGCTGAAGCAGCTGCAGAGAGCTTACACTCAGAGATAAGGACTGGAATCTAGGTAACAAGATACCTGAGGGGAAAACATCTAGATTGTCAGATAAGCTGGTGCTGGAGTCTACAGACTAACCCTGGGCTTCGGTTTCCTCATTTCTAAAGTAGGATTATTAACAGTCCTTCCTGCCCAGCCCCCTCCATAGGTACAAAGTTTCTTTTTTCTTTTTTTTGAGACAAGGTCTTACTATATAGCCCTGGCTGACCTGGAACTTGCCATGTAGACCTGGCTGGTCTCCATCTTGTGGCAATTCCCCTGCCTCTGACTCCCAAGTGTCCACACCCAGCTCCAAAGTTCCAGATGACTAACTTGAATGAGGACTATGTCCTGCAAGTGAGCTATCCCTCACATTCTAGAAAGTAGCCAACAAGGTGGCAGTGAGAGCTTTAGGTGACATCACTTTCAAACAAGCAGCACTGAGCCTCACACCTTGGCTGGTGGGTTCAGAGCATGTACACAGGCTACATTGATGAGCCATGGGGCTCTTGGGCTTATGCCACTTCCTTGTACTAAGAGGCAAAGTACCTACTGGAGGGACTAACATGGGTGGAGACAGGTCACCTTCCCCCCAGGGGTGAAGCAACACCAGCGGCTGAGCCTAGGCAGCCTACTTTAGCTCTTGCTGGAACTAGCTGAGACTACTCTTTGATGACATCACAAGCTGCAAAGAGCAAATCAAAGCCTGAAGCTCTCCCTACTTATGTGCAGGTAAAACTGTGGTGCAAGGTGCTTTGAACCTGGTTCTACAACTTGCTAAGTCTCAGTTTCCTCAGACGCAATAAGCTGTGGGAGGGGGAATAATAATTACTGTTGTACCTGGTCACACAGCAATACAAATATTTGAAGGAGCTAATGGGTGAATGCACTTTTGAACAAGACTGAGGAAATGCTGTCTGCTACAGCAAACAACAAGAGAACAGATGCCCTCATTCACAGAAAGGAAATCCCTTCCATCCAGAGACACTGTTCCGGGAGAAGAGGGACGCGCTGGCACATACTTCAGTCAGTGTTTCTTCTACCTTGTTCCTTTTTGAGTGACTTTTTAATAAAATCACAATCTAAGGGCAGATGGCATACATAAGTATAATTATAAACCATGGTGGGTCTAGTGAAGATGAGATCATCCAAGAATCTCACCAACTGCTGTCATAGAAATTTAGAGGCCTCTTTAATACTGCTATCAAACCCCCTGCCACTCAGGGTTCTTTCCAGACACCCTGGCCCACCAGAGCCTCACAGCTGAGTCAGAACTAGTCTACTGCCTTTTCCAGTTGAGTCCTACCTCACTTCAAACGATCTGCAGATGGCAGCAATGTCCTAAAGGGGAGGACAGCAATAGCTTAAGGAGGAAACCTTTTTTCCTCAGTGAATACAGGCCACTAAGTGGGGGAAGCTGGGATCACTTACTCAGAAACTGTTCATCTAGTGCTGTGGGGTGTTTCTCTAGTGTTAGAAAGACGCTGCCGGAATAGGCATGCACTACAGGATGCACTGCGGGCGTGCCAGAGGTCGGGAACCTTCCAGAGGCTAGCTGGAGACTAAGGGGCCTTTGGCACCTCTAGTAGTAGTCACCCAACTCCTGGAAGGCAGGGTTTGTATTGCTAATTGGCCTAAAATGCTGAACTGCTGACATGTGCACGAAATCACAGGTGCCTGTACTGCCGAGCCACAGCTGCTAGTTACCACAGGAAAAAAACCTCAGAGACAAGAAAACACACAGGCTAGTCCAAAGCATGGATTTCAGTCTTGGCACTATTTAGGAGTTAAGTGACCTTAGCCAATTCACTTTATCTTTCTGGGCCATCATTCCATAACATACAAACTATCATCTGTAAAAGCCAAAGAACACACATGAAAGCATATTATGAACATCTTGAACTAAAAACATTTGCCTATTCTTCAAAAACATGTTTTTCTGGGGGGGGGGGGGACACAAAACTGCCCACCCGGGAAGCACACCAGAAGGCATTTATTAAGTAAATAAATCTTCAATGATCATGGGCTTTTCCAACCCCAAGATCCTGAAGGCACATGAACTTGACCACAGCCTGTTTCAGGTATTGAATATTTGTCCTAAGAAATCTCTCTTGTCTTGCAGATTACATGAAAGACTCCGTGTGCAGTTCTAGCACTTGCTCCTTGAATAGCAGTGAAAACCCTTATGCCACAATCAAGGACCCGCCCATCCTCACCTGCAAGCTTCCAGAAAGCAGCTATGTAGAAATGAAGTCGCCTGTGCACGGGGGCTCTCCGTACACAGATGTGCCATCCATGTCGACATCTAATAAAAGTATATATGAAGTTGGTAGGTGTCTCAAATAAGTCATGGAGTGAAAGCAGGACAGGAGTGCTAACATCCCTCTTCCACTCAGCCTGACTTCACAATTCACCTTTCTTTGGTTGATTTTAAAGGAACACAAGGTGAACACCCTCAGGATTGCCCTCCCTCTAATGCAGGAAGTCAATCTTACCAACTCTGCTTATAAAACGCCAGAACAAATATGGAGCAGGAATGGTGGGGCGGGGGACTGTATAGGGACACTTTCACTGATTGTTGATACAATTCTGTTTGAAAAACAATCAGAACCGATATTTGCAAGTCTCTATATCACTTTCTTATACTTCAGTCCAAACTATGCTCAGCCATAACCCTAGAGTTTGTCAGATTTATAAATCCATAGCTCCTCTCCCCAGCAAGCTAAATAGCACTCTTCCCTCCCCACAAGACAACCAAAGCTAATCTGTTCTCTGAACTCATTTTTCGCTATATTCCTTAGAGTCCACAGTCAGCGTGGTCCAAGAAGGCCGCGGTCAAAACTCCAGCTATATCCAGAATCCATACGACCTACCTAGGAACAGCCATATTCCTGGTCATTATGACCTCCTCCCAGTAAGACAGAGCCCTAACCATGGGCCCTGCCGGGACGAGCAGTCTTAGAGGGACAAGCTTCTCTTGCAGTGAGCCCTGCCTTTGGTTCTGAAAGAAGATAATCCCTGACTTGAAATAATGATACAATTGACTTCAGCTGCATATTACCTATCCCGCTCACGTGGAGTGAAAGAAGAGCTTCCAAGTGGGATTGGGGAAAGTCTGTTCACAAAGGCAAATCCTGTCACCAGCCCAACCCCCGCCCTAAATGCCCTGGGTATGATTTGATTTTTAAAACATTTATGATACCGCTGCTCATCAACATCAGCTAAGCACAGCTAAAACATATTTAATTATCTAAAGCAGTGCTTAATCAGCACATAGAATAGGGTCTGCAAACCTTCCTAGGAGGACACAGGGATTGGGGAGGGAAAAGGATTATTACAGAGCACCTGAGATGCATATGTACTGAGGATTGTTACCATCAACATCTGTGTGTGTCAGTACCTAAAAGAATGAGTACACAGACACGAACTGTTCTATGAATTGTGAAGTACATCAAATTATAACAGTGAAGATCAGAGTTTAAAATATAATCTAACGCTGGCAACTTCCACCTTTAAAAACAAGACTTTAATAAAAACAAATTAACTGGCTTCTGCCCCATCAATGAAAGTGGGCAAAACTTAAAAATAAATAAAAAAGTAGAAGTTCCCAAAGTGCAACAGCTTCTTCCAGTGCACACTGATTTCTATTTACCAGACTGTGCTAATTCAAAGTTCCAGAAACGGCAATCAGTCCCTGCACAGGAAACAGACCTCAGAGTGTCTTAGAATGCTTGTGTGGCATGTGTAAGGCCCTGGGATCAATCTCCAGCACCACCAAAAATTTAAAAATAAAGTCATAGAATAATAAGAATTGTTTCCCCCAAAACAAGAATTTGGTCTCCCCAATTTATGTAGGTGGTATCCTGTGGCTCAGAAAAATACTTGCTTCCAAACAGTTTTTCATAAATCTTGAGCTTGATGTAGCATGGAACCTAAAGTGTAGAAGAAATCACACTAAGGTAGGTACAACAGGCAATGCTGTCTAACATACATTATGCTTTTTGATGCAATCAAATGAAAAAAAATGTTCAAAGGAAAGCATGGACTGTAAGCAGTTGCTGTAACGAAATGTACAACCTTCATGGCAAGCAGCACAGTGTTCCCACCTAAAAACCACCACCTGCCAGAGATGCTACAGATCCTAGTGTTCATTCAGATGTGTCTAGAACCTTCCATGACTAAGCAGCATAAGTAAACTGAGGCTCCGACAGTTCCAAATGGAGCCAATTCCCAAGTCCTACAAAGACTTCTTCACACTTAAAAAGAGCAAACTGTGGAAGCTAACTGAACACCCCCTGTGCCACCCTAGTTAAGAGGGATAAAAAACAAAACTTCTAAACGTGATATACAGAAGAGGAACTGAATGACGACAAAACTGAAACACTGCTACAGGAAGCGTGGGAGTTCTGAAATCCTTGACACAAATTGGAAGTCAGCCACGGAACCCATGCGTTTGGGCAAGAACCAGCAAAAGCAATAAAGTGAATGAGTGAGCAAGCCCCCTCCCCACTTCACTCAAGGCATAAGCAAATTTTAGCATTAGAGGAAAATAGAAAATACATGAATGCTGCATGTGTGCATGGGAGCGAGTGATCAGCAATAGTGAACTTACTTCCCCCCCAAAATAAAAGCCTTATTAAAGTATAAGTACTAGAAAATTGCTTTGTAGACCCAAGTAAATATTCCTCCTACATATGTAAAAGGAAACATAGATAAGAGACTTACCTTAGTATTTCAGGGCCACAAGTGCTCGGGATCTTTGTGAAAAAGGGATAAAGAAGCATGTGATGTCAGCTCAGCAGGGAGAAGTGGCATCTCAATTCCAGGTTTCTCTTCTCCCTGATCCTGCATGTTCAATATAACTGCCTGGCAAACTGCAAGCAAGCAGCATCCCTCGAGTTTCCAGTTTCACCTCTCTCTTGCCAACTGCCCTCTGGCAGAGGTACCTAGCAAGAGGGGGAAGGCTAGAGCACCGAGTCAAGAGATGTTGGCATGCCCTCTCTGGGCTCCTTTATTCCCTGTGCATCAAAAACAGGTGAGGCAGAGTGGGAACAGAGCTCTAACAACCCTTCAGCTCTAGTAAGGTAATTTCATCAGGCAATATAGAGAAAAGAAGGGCAGGTGTGATTAATCTACGCTGAGGACAGTTGCCTTCACGTGTTGAGTTAGCAGTGAGAGACGTTTCACGCATACAGAGCAACCGTTACAAACTTCGGTCTAGCAGTCACAAGTAGGTTCATGGTCAGCTTAAACATGTGCACTGTGCATTTTATCGTTAATCTGGAGAGATCTGTTCAATTATTTTTCAGGAACTAAAATCGAATTTCAATCGAATAAATTGATATGCATTCCATTCAAGTGAATAAAAACATAATTATTGTACAATAGCATAGGAGACTATGAAATGGCAATACTTTTTTAAACCACAGATTTGTAATATATTTGTTCACTGTGCAGAGGGAACTGTACCTTATAAAAAATAAAATGAATTTCTCAAACTAATTTAACAAGAATGTCTAATGCTGTGTTGCAAACTGAAAATCTATAATCTACATTTTAGGTTTAAGGTAGAACCAAGCTACATTTTGTAAAGTGATGCTTGAAAATTAACTTCCTTATTGACAAGGAAGTCTCTAAAAGGAATAAAAAGGAACCACATATTCTTAATCATGTTAAATATTCTAAGGGCTGGAGAGAAGATGCCTCAGAGGTTTAAGGCCCTTGTTTGCAAAACCTGTCGATCCGAGTTCAATTCCCTAAGCCCACATAAAGCCAGACTCACAAAGCGGCAGATGCATCTGGAGTTTGTTTGCAGTGGCAAGAGGCCCTAGCATGCCCATGCTCTCTCTCAAGTAAATAAATATATTAAATAGAAATATTTTTAGCTGGGCGTGGTGGCACATGCCTTTAATCCCAGCACTGGGGAGGTAGAGGTAGGAGGATTACCATGAGTTCCAGGCCACCCTGAGACTACATTGTGAATTCCAGGTCAGCCTGGGCTAGAAACCCTACCTCAAAACAACAACAAAAAAGAAATATTTTTAAATTTTCACTCAGCATTAAGAGGGTTTCTCTGCTTTCCCAAATACTTATACAAGTATTACAGCTTGTGCTCGGTTCCAGAGAAGGGCAAGTATAAGGACTGCTTAACGGATATAAGCCCAACGAACAGCTTTCTACTAATAGAAGCTATTATTCAGTACAGTTACTCTGGGTACATCTGTTTTAGACATTTTATTTTATTTATTTTTTTAAAAAAATTATTCATTTCAAGCAGAGAGAGATAGAGAGAGAGAGAGAGAGAGAGAGAGAACCAGGGCCACCACCTTGTACGGTCCTGGGGAATCGAACCCGGGGCCTTAGGCACTGGAGGCAAGTGCCTCAACCGCTGAGCCATCTCTCCAGCCCTGTTTTAGACATTTTAAAACAGAAGCAGCTGGTCAGACATGGGGTTCAGATCCATAATCCCAGCACTCAGGAGGCAAAGGTTGGAGGATTGTGAGTTCAAGTCCAGCCCGAGACTACATAGTAAATTCCAGGTCACCCTGGGCTATAGTGAGACCCTACCACAAAAAAAAAAAAAAAAAAAAAAAAAAGCCATGTTTGCTTTCACATTCATGTAATCAATCTCACAGCACTTGGGAGGCTGAGGAAGGAGGATTTCAAGTTCTAGGCTTCTTAATTTTCAAAGGTCTATAGACCTCTGAAATATTACCCTCATATTAAGTCAGCCCCAAACCTTCCAACCTGTCAGTTCACAAGGCTAATGTGATACCTGAGTTATTTTCAAGTTATATATGGTGCCACACTACCACAGAATCCCAGCTACCGAGCCAGAAGGATCTGAAATTCAAGGCCAGTCAGCAACTTGATGGAAACCTACATCAAAATAAAGGGCAGGGGAATATGTGAGACCCTAGGTTCAATCACCAATATCACTATCACTCATTCATTCATGAATAAATAAGTTTAATATAATTTGTCAAGAATAATAAATTTTTACTAGTTAGAAGTGAGCCGTTCAGAAAAGCAATGAAGGTCTTAGCTTGTAATATCTGTAAGTAAGTATATATGGGGTGGGGGTGTGGTGAGTAAAACCTATAAAGGTAGACTAATAACCAAAGTCGAGTATAATGAGATGAGCTTCAAGAGGGGTGAGGAAAGGGTCAAAGGACACGTGGCATGTAAACAGAGGTGGAAAGACAGTAGGGGAGAAAAGGGGAATGAGAAAGGAGTGAGGCCAGGAGGGATGATAATCAACAAAAACAATTGTATTTGAAAATACCAGGATGAATGATCCCTAAATCTCTGAATGCTAACTAAAAAAATAAATAGAAAATGTTATTAACAGCTAATTCTCAAGGGCTCAGTTGGGAATTGATATCTCAGTGAAAGACAAAACACATTCAAGAGTCACGAGGCAGGCTGGAGAGATGGCTCAGTGGTTAAGGGAGCTTGCTTGCAAAAGCATGATGTCCTGGGATTCTTTTTTTTTTAAATATTTTATTTATTCATTTTCAAGCAGAGAGAGAGAGAGAAGGAGAGAGAGAGAGAGCGAGAGAGAGAGAGAGAGAGAGAGAGCGAGAGAGAGAGAGAGAGCGCACTTGGGCCACCACTTTGTGAGTCTGGCTTATGTGGGTACTGGGGAATTGAACCAGGGGCTTTAGGAACTGGAGGCAAGTGCCTTAACTGCTGAGCCATCTCTCCAGCCCTGTCCTGGGATTCTTGATTCCTCAGTACCGATGTAGAGCCAGATGCACAAAGTGGCGCATGCATCTGAAGTTTGTTTGCAGTGGACAAGAAGTTCTGGCTTGCCCATTCATATTTTCTCTCCCCTTGCAAATAAATTTTTTAAGTTATAAGGTTAAAAAGGCATTTACTGAGAATACTATAGATTATATCCTACGAGTCACAGAATTATTACCTAATATACATGATAATCAAAGGCCAGTCACCACCGGCTGTACACTCAGTACTGATACATTCTATCAGCCATTAACCTTAACAGAGGGAAGACATAAGAGGCTCATTTATTCAGTGTGGTAACAGGAGATGGAAAATCTAAGAAGGGATGGCTACATGGGGGTTCATGTTATTTATGCTTTAATTATACTCTTATTATAAGTATGAAATATATAATGGTAATTTGTGTGTTTCTGTGTAAACATATGCATGTGGATGGAGAACCAGAGACAGCATCTCTCAGTGGCTTAGAATTTTCCAAGTAGGCTAAACTGGCTGACCCAGAGATCCACATGTCTCCACCTCTCCAGTGCTGGGATTAAAAGCCCACACCACTGATGTTTTCTGGATATCAAGTAAGTCCCTCATGCTTGCAAAGCAAGAGCTCTACTGATGGAGCTATCTCCTTGGCTCCTAATTGTTGCAGAAGGAATAGATATTAGGAATATAAATATGAATAAAACATAAAAACCAAGCCAGGCGTGGTGGCGCACGCCTTTAATCCCGGCACTCGGGAGACAGAGGTAGGAGGATTGAGTTCAAGGCCACCCTGAGACTATATAGTGAATTCCAGGTCAGCTTAGACTAGAGTGAGACCCTACCTTGAAAAACAAAAACAAAACAAAACCCAGACTGGAGAGATGGCTCAGTGGTTAAGGCACTTGCCTATAAAGCAGAAGGACCTGAGTTCAATTCCCCAGTACCCACGTAAAGCCACATGCACAAGATGGCACATGTGTCTGGAGTTTGTTTGCACTGGCTGGTCCACTCTGTGTCTCTCACTCACTCAAATAATTAAAATAATTAAATGCTTGTTTACTTATTTAAAAAAAAACACATAAAAGCCTACTGCTGTAGAACTTTCAGTGAAAAGAATTACAAAAGGGCAGAGATGGAGGGCCCATTTTAATTTTTTTTAAATATTTTAATTATTTATTTGAGAGAGGGAGAGGAAGAGGGAGAGAGAGCAGACACAGAGAGAACTAGTGCACAGGGCCTCCAGCCACTGCAAACAAACTCCAGACACATGGGCCACCTTGTGCATCTGGCTTTACATGGGTCCTGGGGAATCGAACTCAGGTCCTTCTGCTTTGCAGGCAAACGCCTTAACTACTAAGCCATCCTCCAGCCCATTTAAAAATATTTTTGGTTACTTATTTGTAAGCAGGGGGGTGGACACACCAGGGCCTCTAGCTGCTGCCCCATTTTAATTTTTAAAAATATTTTTTTTAAGTGAGGGAAGGAACCAGTGGTTGGAACCAGGGGTTGTCAGGCTGATTTTTTATTTGTAAGCTGAGGAGAGAGGGGCACAGCAGAGTCTGTTGTTACTTCAAATAAACTCCAGATGCATGCACCACTTTGTGAATTTACATGGGTCATGGGAAGATAAACCCAGGCTCTCAGACTTTGGAAGCAAGTGCCTTTAGCCACTGAGCCAAATATCCAGCCTGAAGGGTCTGTTTTAATGTAAACCAAGACCACCTGCTTCCTTCAGAGTTGGTTTCGTATCAAAGACAGCCTATAAATAGTGTTGCTTCCTAAATTCCTCCATGTTAGGTGTATATATATATTCTTGGACCCACATGATGAAAAACTTTGATGTAGATCAGTACAGTAACCAGCAACCTCTTGAAGACATGAGGGACCTTATCACTGCCTCCGAGATAATAGAAAATGATACTGAGAGCAAGGAAACATATGCTGAAGCAGTTTTACTCAGTGGGCTGAGGTAGCAGGAGTGGGATTTTTTGATTTGAGGCAAAGTTCCACTGACTCAAACACAGTATTCAAGAACAATGACATACAAATTTAAGTCAAGGTAGGCTGGCTAGCCTGCTTTTCAGTAGATATAACAGGGTTAAGAAACATACAAAAAAAAAAGAGAGAGAGAGAGAGAGAGAGAGAGAGAGAGAGAGAAAGAAAGAAAGAAAGAAAGAAAGAAAGAAAGAAAGAAAGAAAGAAAGAAAGAAAGAAAGAAAGAAAGAAAGAAAGAAAGAAGAAAGAAAGAAAGATACAAAAGTAAGACAAATGCAAAGCAGACCCAAGCAGCAAAGTTCTTCTGAGCAGCCTCAGCCTCAGCCAGAGCTGTCACCATATTTAGCCATAATGATTCCTGAGATACCACTTAGAATGAAGGTATTGCTGAAACACAATCCTTTTCTAATGCCTAATGTTGCCTGGAATTCTCCCAAGACTCAACCACGTTCAAGCAACATTTTAGTCTATTTTGGTAAAAATTCAAAGGTACTTCATTAATTTTTTTTCATTCACTAGTTTCTCTTTTTAAATAATTTTATTAAAAATTTACTACAAGTTTTGAATAAAACTGAAGCAATTTTCTGTGTCTGGTGACACTATTACAGATGAAGTACAGAGACACGGTCACTAATGTTTCTACTAATACTTTTCCCAAGAAAAACATCAGTAAACTGCAGTTCTAAAACCACACCTGCATTGACAACCATGTCCCCACTCAACATTTACTCAGTAGTACAAGGACCTATGTCTTTCTCAGCAGAATCAAGTATCCATGACTGCCCAAAGAAAAATATAATCTGACAACATTAAGAATAATCCCCCTATAACTGTTTATTAGGATGAGAATATATTCCAAATCAATAACTAAAAAAATTCAGTTACAGAGCATGCATAAAATACAAAGTAGCCATTTACAAGTAGACAGTAGCGTATAACCAATACACTAAAATAACAAAATAGCTACAAAAAAAAAAAAGACTGACTACAGCAATGCCTTCCGTGCACTTCACACATCATGAGCACTGCAAGACAGCAGATTAACTATGAAACATAGTAATCTATGCAAGCCCACACACTTTACTTCAGATATCCCACCACCTTGTGTAGTATTTTTGCAGTTGACAATTTTGAGAAAACTGCAGAGTAAGTGCTTAATATTATCCACAAGGAAGTAAAACTAAATATTAGTGTGCACATTTCTGAATGAGAAACTAGTTGCTCCATTGACTTAATTATGTAATGGAAAAATTATTTCAGGACCCTACAATGCCTAAGTGCATTCTATTTAAATGCAAGGGACTATTTCATTTTACACACTAAAAGAGCACATGCCTTGAAGTGGTACCACTTGAGCATAAATTAACCTCTCACTGTATTCTTTAAACATACTAAAACCAAAGATTTAACAGGACTATACTCCATTATACACTGCAAAACTCAAGTATAAGCATTGTTAAAATAATTACCCATGCCTGCTGGTGGATATGGTGATAAAATTAGGTTGCATTTCACTTAGTGGAAGGTTTTAAAATAAGATTAACACTTCAAAATTTGATATTATCAGCATTAAGTTGTCACATGAGCAGGAAGAATGCCACCTCATCTACCGCTGGGGAACTAGACTGGCTGCCTGATCACTGCAACAGAGGCACCGGAGACAGAATCCCGCCTACAGATGTGTGTCTAACTTGTGGCCATGTAACTGTACCCCTCCCCAAACCAGAACAGTCTTTTGCATTTATTGAGTTAATTCTTGCCCAGAAAAAAGTGCCCCACCCCTCTAATCAACTTTGATGCTTACAAAAATTAAAAATCAAATTTTATTACATAAACCTATTAAGGCATTTTAGAAACTGACTTTCGGAATGAAAAAACTTTCCAAGCTCTCAAAATCCTGCTATGTTTATAGGGCAATTCTTAGATCTGTCAAAGTACATACTGCACTGAGAAGAGTGTATTACTTATAAGCTGCTCTGTGGCAAAATAATAGCTTATTTCTAAGGTCTTAGCTTGGTTTGATCAAGACCAATAGGTCTGAGCTTCAAGTGATCAAGTTCTATGATGTCCTACAGTGATAGGCTTCCATGATGAAAAGTAAACAATAACTGAGGAATTCAAACATTCAGTTTATTAAACTAAGGCTAGTGAAGCCATAGCATGAAAAGGAGCTGCAGTCATTCAGGACAAAGTACATGATTTTATAAAGCTAAAATCAGAAGACTGAAGACATGAGGAAAGTCATAAGTATGAGGAAGTAATAAAACACAAAAGTGACCACAAGAATTACAAATATATTTAAATCTCAGACCTGGGAAATGGACTATACACAGGCTTCTAGGGGAGAGAGAAACGCCTTAGATGTTCTGACAGCACTGCACCTTTGGCTTGTTTTCAGTGGTTGGTGGGACATGAATAGGAACCACATTGTTGCTTGGAGACATGTCATTTTCACGTCTGTCTGACATTTGCTTCTGAGAAACAATGCGGTAGATCTCTGAATGGAAAGAAGAAACAGAAACACTTAGTATGAATAACTCAAAAAGAAAAAAGAAAGCCAGGCATAGTGCCCTGTGCCTTTAATCTCAGCACTTGGGGGAAGAAGGGGTGAAGTGGAAGGACTGTTGTAGGACTGTTGTTGAGTTCCTGGTCAGCCTGGGCTAGACCTTGCCTCAGAAAATAATTTTTTTTTTTTTTTTTTTGGTTTTTCTTCGAGGTAGGGTCCCATTCTAGCCCAGGCTGACTTGGAATTCACTATGTAATCTCAGGCTGGCATTGAACTCACAGTGATCTTCTAATCTCTGCCTGCTGGGATTAAAGGCATGCCACCAAACCCGGCTTAGACGTTTTAATTTTAAACAGTCACTGATGACAACACATTAGTCTAACAATTTCCCTTGTAGTAAGAAGAGCAACAAGGTTTTGCTGTTTCAGAAGAAAAGGTTTACACTCAAACAAATCTTGGCTTAAAGAGCCTTACATTTATATAGACACAAATCTGAATTAAAGCATAAAGGGATTTACTTACTCCCCAAAATAACCCACACATATTGCAATAAGCAAACCTGCATAATCACAAACATCAAGCTGTTTTCTAGGCTGTGTAGAGATATGTCAAAATCCCAAGCGTCTCAGAAGGAAGAATCTAGTAAATTTACCATTGTCCACTTCATGAAGTTAAAGTTATTTAAATTGTTCAAAAGAAGTAACTTACCACTTAATATGCACACTATTTTACTTTCATGACACTTACCAAGACTCATCCTTTGGACTTAAACATTAAACTTTAGAAGGACTAAAACTGTTTGCCTTACTCACTGTTTTATTTCCAGCAGAGTATATGGTAGATATTGGATAACTAACTACATGAATAAATGTCATTCAACTTCTCCCCAATATCTGTATTTAACACATTTAATTTGGTCTTCTATTGCATTGCCTAAAAGGAGAAAATAAACTCCTGAGGAACAGAGACCATGTCTTTATCCTTGCTCTCCCAGTGCTCCTTCCAAAACAAAGTCTCCAAAAGGTAAGAAAATCTAAAAATAGAGCAAATCTAAAATTGGAACCCTCCTAATATGATATACCAGGAAGGACACAATGTATCCCTACTCAGGACACTTCCAAAAGGTAGAAAATAAATGTAATCGTGAACAATCCAGACTGACATAAACATGAATGTCCTATATCTCTGCTATCCAACAGTGTAACTACCTATTTAAATAAAAATTAAAACTCAGGGCTGGAGAGATGGCTCAGCGGTTAAGGCACTTGCTTCCAGTCCCTAAGGCCCCAGGTTCAATTCCCCAGGACCCATGTGAGCCAGATCCACAGGTGGTGGCCCTGGTGCTCGCACTCTCCTCGCACTCTCGCTCGCGCGTGTTCTCTCTCTCTCTCTCTCTCTCTCTCTCTCTCTCTCATCTCTCTGCTTGAAAATGAGTAAATAAAATATTTTTTTTAAATTAAAACCCAATTCCTCATCTGTATTTCAAATGTTCACTATTGACCTATGGCTACTGGCAATTCTGCTATTCCAAAAATGAAACAATTCCATCACTGCAATATGTGATCTTTGAACAGATCCTGATTTTAAAAATCAAAAGGAGGTCTGGTATAGTGGCACATAACTTTAGTCCCAGCACTACAGAGACCGAGATAGGAGGAACACCATGAATTCAAGGCCAACTTGGAACTATAATTGTGAGGTCAACCTGGGCTAGAGTGAGACCCTGCCTCAAAAAAAAAAAAGGAGGAGAGAGGAGGGGAGGGGAGGAAAGGGGAAGGGAGGAGAGGGGGGAGGGAGGAGAGAGGAGGGGAGGAGAGGAGAGAGGAAAGAGGAAAAGGAAAAGAGAAAGCAAAGGGGAAAGGAAAAGAACAACAAGGCACAAGGGGACCCCTAAAACAAAACAGGCTTTGCCAAGACTCCTGGTTGCCCACCAGAACTAGATGGTAAGACCCTACTGCCAAAGATGCCACATGCTTCAGCTGTAAGACACTGAGAAACCAACCTAGAGCTAAGCTCCCTGCTGACTGTCAGAGTGCTGGAAAGTGCTATGTGGCCTGCTGGGGGGAAGTCATCAAGGAGTTTAACCAGCAGTGAACCCTGAAAGCTACACACCTGTGTATCTAGCAAGGTGTGCCTACTAGCACCATAGTGGCATGTCTGTTATTGGGGTAACAATCTGCTCTTGGATTGGATTTGAGGCCCTCTCCATGGGAAGGAATTCCTGCTGGTACTGAAAACATGGTCCAAAGTCCATAGCTGGGGAGGTCATAAAGCCTAGTGGAAAAACTACTACAGTTGCTTAGCTACATGAATGTGAGTGTTCCACCCACCACAATGCCCTCTAATATTTTCCCTTATGCCTGTGTATTAGTGCTGCTCTTACTTCTCTTTCAGATGGCAGTTACTACTAGGGAGACTCAAAACTCATTGAAGTGATGAGAACTGACAGTTGAGTGTTCAGCACTAAATGAGACATCACACTCTCCAAGGCTGAGGGACTATTGTGAAAGAGTATAAGAGCCAAAGTACAGGGAGGACTGCTTTGCTACAATCTTCCCATCACAAAGTAGCGGCTGCATTCATGACCTCCCAGCAGCTGTTGTTACCTGCACAAGACCTACATAATATTGGAGCCATTCATAATATTGTCATGGATGATAAAGGAGGACCCCCCCAAAAGACATAAAAATACAAGAGTGACTAGTTGGAAAGAACAAGGGGTTCAGTGGAAAGATCGAGGAGAGACGAAAGAAACGGGAAAGGTTATCAAACATATTACATATGTGTATGAAAACTATCAATAAAAGGTTAAAAAAATTGAAAAGCAAATCTAAGGCCAGGCATGGTGGTGCACACCTTTAATACCAGCACTTGGGAAGTAGAGATAGAAGGATGGCTATGAATTTAAGGCCACCCTGAGAATACACAATGAATTCCAGGTCAACCTGGGCTAGAGTGAAACCCTACCTCAAAAAACCAAAACAAACAAAGAAGCAAATCTATATAAGGCATTATTAATGAACTTGGAGAAATCAGAATATGGACTGCACCTTAGAAATACAATGTAAAGTTAAATTTCCTGAAGCCACAGTATTGTGATTGTGTAGGAGAATGTATTTTTTTTTCTGGTTTTTCGAGGTAAGGTCTCGCTCTCTAGTCCAGGCTGACCTGGAATTCACTCTGTAGTCTCAGGGTGGCCTTGAACTCATGGCGATCCTCCTACCTCTGCCTCTCCATGCATGTTCTTATAAGATTCATTGTATGTGTAAATGTTGGAGGTATGAAAGAAAAGATACAGAATAAAACACAGATAACAACGGAAGCTTAGTATCAAAATGCTCCAAAATATAACCAACTGTAACAAATAGCATTTGGATCCTGATTCAAACTGTAATTTAAAAAAGACCCTGGCCGGGCGTGGTGGCGCATGCCTTTGATCCCAGCACTTGGGAGGCAGAGAGGTAGGAGGATCACCTTGAGTTCAAGGCCACCCTGAGACTACAGAGTGAATTCCAGGTCAGCCTGGACTAGCGCGAGACCCTACCTCAAAAAACCAAAAAAAAAAAAAAAAGACCCTGAATCAGGGAACTTTGATACTTTGATGACAGATAAGGAGTTACTATTAATGTCTGAGTGGTGGTAATTAAGCGCTGACCTTTTAGATACACATTGTGAGATGTTCACAAATGAAATGATGTGTTATCTGGGTACTAGCAAAGGAAGCGGGAAGAGGAGACTGTCAGGAGCTGATTGTTGATGGCTACCTGGGTGTTTTTTTCTTTAAATTTCTTTATTATCCATAATTAGGTATACTTAATGAATGAATGTGTTGATGTCCCCAATTCCCTCTTCCCTGTTCCCAATCAGCTGGGTATCCTCCTCTGTGGACAAACTGGATCAGTCCATGGGGTAGGGGGTTATGGATAGCCTAGGAGTCAACCTGGTTCCACCCTCCTTTGTATGTTGTGCTACCTGGGTGTTGATTCTCTGCAAATTAAGAAATCAAGTTTCCATAAAGTTGAGCAAAAAATCAACTTTACACTTGGACTGACACTACTCATCACAATGTACCTTTTCATATGCTTTCACGGGAAGTGGCTAAAATTCTGAGAAGGTTGGCAGGGTTCAAATATGAAGATGTATTTGGTGGGAAAAAATTATAAAAGTTTAAAAACAATATGCACACACAGGGCATGGAACGGTCAGATCTCTTCATTAAAAGGGTGGAATAGGAGAGTGTCAAGGGCAAAGAACAGGATTTCCCTACAAGGAGTAAAGATAACTACCAAACTCCTGGTTAAACTATACCCCACATTCTTCAGGTTTCCTCTAAATACCAAAGCCAAACCAGGCAGATCTTCCTTCATTTGCATAGGGAGATGATTGAGCTGTATGACCTCCAGTTTAAGTCTTCTTTACAAGTTGTTTTGAAGATTGAGTTAGGGGAACAAAAATAACGACCCTGAAGGTTCTGCCATAAAAAAGATATACATAGTCCTGAGAGAGAGGCAAAGGCAGACTTGAGAGACCATGGACTAGTAAATCATTAGAGAGCTCTCATTACAAAGCAAGGAATTTGAGCAGTTGTGTACCTGTCGGCAAGAACTGGATTACTGCTACATTGACTCCAGTCGCCAAAATGATGTCTGCTCATAAAAATGCCAGCAAGAGCCAGGTGTGGCAGTGCATGCCTTTATCTTAGCACTTGGAAGCAGAGGTTGAAGGATTGCTGTAAGTTCAAGGCCACCCTGAGACTACATAGTGATTCCAGGTCAGCCTGGGGTAGAAATATAATAGAAAACATGCCCGCAAGGCAAAAATAAAGAGTTGGTCAGAAAATTAGGAAAACACTTTTCTCCAGGTATAAACAGCTCTAAAGTGTTCCACAGTGATTTAGTCTCTCATAGAAATCCCTCAGATAAGAAAATAGGAAATGGTACCTTCTAGCTGGTACCTGATTAGAAAAGGTGACTTCAGTGGGGAGGGGTGGGACTAGCACGCTAGATCAGCAAGTCCTGCATTTCTCTCCCTCAAGGGCATGCTCTCCTTTAGAGCCCAAAGGAGTGTGGTAAATCAATTCCCATGCAATCCTGTTTCAAGAAGCCCAAAAGTCAGGCTCAGTTTATAGAAAAGAATTCTAGTTTATTATTTCTTTAATTAGAATCTCTCGTAGATCAAAATATAAAGTAAAAATACACCACAGCTCTCCATGCAGCAAGGTATAAAGCTAAGTAAACAAGAACATGTCTATTTCTCTAAAGGAACCATGGATCAGGTGGCAAAAATAACTCTAACAAGATTAAATGCAACAGTTCCAAATTAAGAAGCAAGAAAAGTTTAAAGATGCGATTGCTGTGAGTTCAAGGCCACCCTGAGACTACATAGTGAATTCCAGAAACAAATAAACAAGTTTAAATTCTTTAGTTTTTCCAAAATTGTGAAAACATTAGAAGCCTGTTTTGCTCCTGGCAGGGTAGCCTCTGCAGCTTTCCCTTCGTCAGCTCTCCTGGAACACTTCGTGCAAACACTAGTGTGGCTCTTGAAGGCAAAAGACTTCAGGTGAGACGCAGCCAATCTGCACCATGTGAGAACAAAGCTACTATGAACTCCGATAAGAGAATCTTACTATCATAAATAGTACCTGAAAACTTTAGCCCGCTTATTTAATTAATTTCTTATTTGAGACTGGGTCTCCCTATGTAGCTTAAAATGGCCTCAAACTCATGTAGCACAGGCTAGCCTTGAATTTATGGTAAACCTCCTATCTCAGCTCCCAAGTACTAGGTCTCACTCTAGCCCAGACTGACCTGGAACTCACTCTGTAGCCCTAGGCTGGCCTTAAACTCACAGTGATCTCCTACCTCAGCTTCCCAAGTGCTGGGATTAAAGGTGCATACCACCATGCCCTGCAAGCCCCAGACCTCTCCTCCCCTTTTTTAAAGAGCCAACAAACTAAATGAATTAAAATTATTTCAGTGATAGAATTAAGAGTTTAATTTTTATACCAAAAGTTTACCTTGAGTGTATTAATTACATGGACAAAGCTGGCTGACATCACCTGAACTAATCTAGGTCCCCCCTATCAGGAAGGAGTAAAACAAACCATTATCATCAAAGAAGCCTCCCAGGATGAAGAATGCCTGAACATGATCACCAAATACTGAATAAACTCAAATTAATAAGATTATAAGAGGGCTGGTGAGATGGCTCAGTGGTTAAGGCACTTGCCTCCAGTGCCTAAGGCCCTGGGTTCAATTCCACAGGACCCACATAAGCCAGACCCACAAGGTGGTGGCCCTGGTGTGTGCGCGTTCTCCCTCTCTCTCTCTCTCTCTCTCTCTCTCTCTCTCTCTCTCTGCTTGAAAATGAATAAATAAAATATTTTTAAAAAAAGATTATAAGAGCCATGGTGGGGGAGAATATCCAGAGACATTGCCTCCCTCAGCAACAACACACAAAGGAGAAAAAAAAAAAAACTGACTACCTCTTGTGTAACTCATAACCCCCTACTCCATGGACTGTATGCCCACCAAGGAGGATCCCGGGAGGTTGGGGACAGAGGAGGGAAATGAGGGTACCATCACAAGATTTGCTCATACAATGCATCTAATTATTTACAATAAAGATATTTTAATAAAAAGAAATTGCAAACAGGTCTGAACCTTTCAAAATGTCAAGGTCAATAAACACAGAAAGTGAAGGAACTATTCCATAGCTGAGGAGCCTGAAGAGGCCAACCAAAAGAAATGCATGATCAGGTCCCAGACAAAATCTGAATATGGTCTATAGCTAACCACTGATGAGGACTTATCTGTGTGTGGTTTTTTTGTTTTGTTTTGTTTTGTTTTTCTCTTTTTCTCGAGGTAGGGTCTTGCTCTAGCCCAGGCTGACCTGGAATTCACTATGTAGTCTCAGGGTGGCCTTGAACTCATGGCGATCCTCCTACCTCTGCCTCCCGAGTGCTAGGATTAAAGGCGTGCGCCACCATGCCCAGCTTCTGTCTGGTTTTAATCATTGTACTGCAGATATGAATAACAAGTCCTTATTTTCAGGAAATCTATGCTAAAAATTAATTAGGGATAAGAGGTACAATGATATATGCCACTTATTTCACATGAGGGGGGAGAGGAAGGGAGGAGAGGGAAAGGGAAGAAAAGACAAAGATATAATATTAACATTTGAGGAAGCATAGGTAAAGGGTATTTGCAAACTGTATGCTGTTATTGTAGACTTTCATTAAGTCTGAAAAAAGCATTTGTATTATTTTAACAAGTCTTTTCATGCCTTAATTGCTATGTAGGTATTTGATAAATCAGTAGATCGTCAACTAGTCAGCATGAACCAGGAGAAACTAGGCACTTCCCAACCATTTACTCATTCTCATTCTTAGAAACTAGAGCTGAAGCAGGCAGTGATGGACTACTCCTTCCTTCCCATGCTGAAGCAAGGACAACCCTGTAAGTATCACTACAGCGATCAAGTTCAATCGCAACAATCATTTCCCAAGATTTTAAAAACACAAGCCAAGATGGGCGCCGTAGCGCACACCTCTAGCCCCAGCAGCTGAGGTAGGACAGCCACGAGTTCAAGGCTGCAGAGGGTGGTTAAGGGCTAAAGTGAAGCCCTGCCTCAAAAAATAATAATTAAAAAAAATATATAAATCTCAGGCTGGAGAGATTGCTCAGTGGTTAAGGCACTTGCCTTCAAAGACTAACAACCAGTACCTATGTAAAGCCAGATGTACAAAGTGGAACATGCATCTGGAGTTCCTTTGCAGCGGCTGGAGGCCCTGGTGTGCCCATTCATTCTCATCCCCCCCCCATTTGCAAATAAAAATATTTTTTTAAATCATCTCTAGGGCTGATGAGATGGCTCAGTAGTTAAGATGCTTGCCTGCAGAGCCTAATGACCCAGAATCTATTCACCAAAGTGGAGCACACATCTGGAGATCCTTTGCAGTGAGTGACTAGATGCCCTGGCCCACCCACATACACACTCTCTCTCTGCAAATAAATTTTTAAAATGTTTAACTCATAACATCTCTAAAATACAAACCCTCTCTCATAACAACTCTTCCAAGCATGTCTGGGTTTGGATTTTACAGATGAGACATGAAGGAGTATGAGTACTGTGCTGACGATTACAGCACCAACACATGGAAGTGCGCGGCTTCCAAGCCTGGGACCTCAACTCCTAGGTTTTACTACTTATATTTTTTATACTAAATAAGGAAATATTTTAAAATATTTTAAAAATCTGTTCATCTATAATACAAATGTTACATACAAACACTAAAACATGTTACAATATAACTGTAAACTCATTTAAACATTTCTATATGTAAATTTTTCACTATTTCTTTTCCCAAGGTAGCATCTCACCTTAGCCTAGGCTGACCAGGATGGAACACAGGTGATTCTCCTAGCTCTGCCTTCCTGAGTTCTGGGATTAAAGGTGCTCATCACCAAACCCAGCTTCTCTCTGCCTCCCTCTCTTTTTTCAAGGTAGGGTCTTATCTAGCCCAGGCTGACCTGGAATTCACTATGTAGTCTCAGGGTGGCCTTGAACTCATGGCAATCCTCCTACCTCTGCCTCTTTATCAATTTTTTAAAATTATTTATTTGCAAGCAGAGAGAGAGAGAGAGAGAGAGAGAGAGACAGAGAGACAGACAGACAGACAGACAGACAGACAGACAGACAGACAGACAGACAGACAGACAGATAATGGGTGACCAGGGCCTCCAGCTGCTATAAATGAACTCCAGGTGCATGCACCACTTTATACATCTGGCTTTATGTAGCTACTGGGGAATCCAACCCAGTTGTTAGGCTTTCAGGCAAGCTCCTTAAAGATTGAGTCATCACTACAGACCCTCTCTTTTTTGTGTATCAATTTTTCAGAACACCACTTAAAAGCTGGGCTTGGTGGCACATGTCTTTAATCCCAGCACTTGGGAGGCAAGATAAGGATTGCAGTGAGTTCCAGGTCACCGTAAAGACTACATAGTAAATTCTAGGTCAGCCTGGGCTAGAGCAGACCCAACCTTGAAAACAAAACAAAACACCACTTAAGATTGTACTTTATTCTAAAGCATGAATTCTCAAAAGTAGCACATAATGTACTTAAAGCAACCCATCAAAGTACTTACTAAAGGGTTAAGATGAAATATCCTGATAATTTGGCCATTGTAATAAAGTGAGAGTTAAATGTGAGTCAGCACAAATAAAATGTCTTCCTATCCAGAAGGCTGACCTGGCTATCCACATTCTGAGGCAGCGTGAACTTTGTCCTTTCCTGCTCCTTAAAACTTTTCTATATCAGTCACTGGCTGATTTTATCTACAAGGGATACCTTGCTTCCTCTATCATATGCCACAGCAGTATTTTATTTTTGTTCCTTCACTACATTTTTGTTTGTTTTTTCAAGGTAGGGTCTTGCTAGTCTAGCCCAGGCTGACCAGGAATTCACTATGTAGTCTCAGAGTGGTCTCGAACTCACAGTGAATCCTCCTATCTCTGCCTTCCAAGTGCTGGGATCAAAGACATGTGTCACCACGCCCAGCCCTTCACTACATTTTTTAAAAATAAATTTCCTCTAGCTCCCCCCCTCCACCCACTAACACAAATTATAGTTTCTTGAGTTTTCAGAATTTGGGAAAATCGAAGGGGTCAACACATCCAGAGTACATGGGTAAGCCTCACCCTGGGAAAACCACCTTTGTGATAATGTTGTCTTCCTGGCCACCAGCTCTCTAGCCTTTTCTTTATCCTAATTTCTATCTTTCTGCAGCCACAACCTCCATGTTTCCTTATGAAAGTGCATCTGTGATAGCCGAGGGCTGGAGTCCACTCTGAGACTACATAGTGAATTCCAGGTCAGCCTGAGCTAGGGAGAAACCCTACCTTGAAAAACAAAACAAAATACATCTGAAAAGAGGAATGTACATTTAAACATAACTGCTGAGATGGGATGTGGGAACAAAGGGACAAGTAAAACCTTAGGACTCCTAAAAAGGATATGTGGCCTGAGGCCAGGGATATGAGGAACTGCTTTCAAAAAACCTCGCCCCCCCCCCATAAGCTAGATGAATTAGGATGACTCAAATTCAACATGTAAGGGCTGTACCACACTTGCTTCAGTAGCTCTCAAATATAGTCATTTTCAGATGGAATAACATGTCTCCTAATTACTTTGTTTGAAGTACTTTCCCAAACTTCTGGCTTCCACACGTATAACCTGAAAATGTCTTACCTGTTAGAATTGTCTGAAAAGCAGCTTCTACATTTGTAGAGTCGAGAGCAGATGTCTCAATGAATGACAAGCCATTCTTTTCTGTGGAGGAAGGACACAGCACTTTAGTCTTCTAAAGTTTTATTGCTGCTGTTTTACTGGTGGTGATTCCAGGGCCTCCACATGCTAGGCTGCAAGCTCTGTGCCACTGAGCTTCACCCCTAACCCGTCAAGTTTCAAGGGACACTTATGGCCACCAAAGGTAAAACAAAACAACTTCTTAAAACCTAAGGCTCATCAACTTTGGGGACAGTAAGGGCACCATTCTATTCATACTTGAGTAGACTAAAAATAACAGTAAGAAATATTGATTGGCTTCTTAAATACTTGCTGCTTCTAAATACTACCAGTAATGAACGCTAGTGCTTATGAAATATCCAGCTATTCCCTTCCTTGACTGCCCTCCCTCCCTATCAGCCACACTGCTAGACATATATAATCACTTAGAATTGGAAACAAAGCTGCTTCTTGCCTGGGATACTAAAAAAATGTTCTAGGAAAGCAAAAAATAATTATGAATGCAAGATCATGGCTTCCTAGTCAAAGATGCACAACACTGATTTCTGGCAGCTGCTCCTACATCACAGAACGTCCCACCAGAACACCCCCATCATCAGAACAGAAGGCAAGAAATTGGCAGATCCTGAATGAAGCCAAAAGCTGTACAGCTTCAAAGCTGCAACATCCCTATGGTCACTGATACCTCTTGGAATACTTAAGATTCACTGTGATAGTTTGAAGGGGTGTCACCCAATAGATTCAAGAGTTTACTAACAAGTTTTTCTCCAGCTACCTGGCTGGAGGGTATGTCACCTTGACCAGACCCTAGGGTCCAACCCTAGGAGTTTCTGGGGTGGGTCTGGAATCCCAGCTATGTATACACACAAAGAGCAGTCTGAGCTCAAGCCTGGAGTGCCTGCTGTTTGTGAGTGGGAGTGTGCTTGCTTTTGGAGTTGCTGGCCATGGGTTTCTCTCTCTGCTTGGACCTGTGAAAGGGGGCCAGCCTCTTTTGCCATTATGGAACTTACCCTGGATCTGTTACTTCAATATAAGTACTTTCCTCCCAAAACTGCCTGGGGTTTGGAGAGTCATCCCAGCGGCATGTGGTTGACTACCACACCCACGCAGCAGCTTTGTTAAGGTATAGGATGCACAGAATAAAACTAAGAAACTTCATCTATCCCTTAAGGGAAAGATAAATATGTTTATATTTAAATTGTGGCAGCAAAAATTAAAAAAAAAAAAAAACTAGCACAGGGATAGAGAGATGGCTCAGTGGTTAATGCGCCTGCCTGCAAAGCCTAACAACCTGAATTCAATTTCCTAGTGCCCATGTAAAGCCAGATGCACAAAGGGGCGTATGCATCTGGAGTTCGTCTTCAGTGGCTGGAGGCCCTGGTGTGCCCATTTTCTGTCTCCTTTGTCTCTGCTTGCAAATAAATTTCTTCTTTTTTTTTGGTTTTTCGAGGTAGGATCTCGCTCTAGTCCAGGCTGACCTGGAATTCACTATGTAGTCTCAGGGTGGCCTTGAACTCACAGCAATCCTCCTACCTCTGCTTCCCGAGCACTGGGATTAAAGGTGTGTGCCACCACGCCCGGCATAAATATTTTTGTTAAAGCTTGGGCATTAATAACTCTAAGTTAAGCAAAAGAGCTATATAGTTATCAAAAACAAAAGAACTATTGTTGACTGTTCAGTTACCTTTCTGAAACTATCAAAACCCACAACCCTCATTGGCAAGAAACAGCAGAAACATGGAATCACTGAAATATTACAGAATTTATATTTACTAACCTGCAAAAGCTCTTGCTTCATCAGTAGGAACCGCCCTGAGGTGACGTAAATCACTCTTATTGCCCACAAGCATGATAACAATGTTGCTATCAGCATGATCTCTCAGTTCTTTCAGCCATCGCTCTACGTTTTCATATGTGAGATGTTTAGCAATGTCATAAACCAATAAGGCACCTACAGCTCCGCGATAGTATCTGGAAACAGACAATGAACTATCAGAAAAACCACCACAAGACAAAAGTAAGCACCAAGAAGAACAAAACAGGGATTATGTATTTCTTTTTTCTTTTTTTGGTTTTTCCGAGGTAGGGTCTCACTCTAGCCCAGGCTGACCTGGAATTCACTATGTAGTCTCAGGGTGGCCTTGAACTCATGGTGATCCTCCTACCTCTGCCTCCAGAGTGCTGGGATTAAAGGCGTGTGCCATCATGACTGGCTTATTATTTCTTAAAACATGCTTATAAATAAGTTTCTAAGAATTCCTAACACTGCACCAGGCATGGTAATACACACCTATAATTCCAACACTCAGAGGCTGAGGCAGGAGGACTGCTGCTAATCCAAGGCCTGCCTGGAATACATTGTGAGTACTAGAAGACCCTACACCTCAAAAAATAAATAAATAAATAAATAAATTCCTGATCATGAAATTCTTCAAAGCAATGAAGTACTGCAGCCTGTTTATGAGGTTTTTCTTCCCACAGTCCTTCTCAGTTACCCAGTTATCCAAACCTAAAAATACTAAATGCAAAATTCCACAAATAAATAATTCATAAGTTTTAAGTTGGTGCTGTTCTTAGTATGTGAAACCTTAGTGCTCCCTTCCACGCAGGCACACAACTCATCCCTTTTCTAAGGTACCCAACGCTGTATAAACTACCTGTCCATTAGTCACTTAGAAGCCCTCATTCATTAGGCCACCTGTCATGGCATCAGCACCTATGTTCAAGTAACCCTGATTTTGTTTAATAATGCTCCCCCAAAGCAAGGAGGAGACTCCCAAGAAAAGCCACAGTATTTCCACTAAGTGTAAAGATAGAAGGTTTGGGAAAATCCATGGCTTCAGGCATTTACTTGGGGGGGGGGGGTGTCTTGGAACACAACACCCAAGGCTAAGAGAGGACGACTGTACCTTTTCCAGTACCAAAAGTCACTTGCTGTCACCCTACTTCCCAGAGCTGAAGAAGCAGTTGACTTACGCTGACGTTATAGCCCGGTATCGCTCTTGCCCCGCAGTGTCCCATATCTGCGCCTTGATGGTTTTCCCATCCACCTGGATGCTCCTGGTTGCAAACTCCACTCCAATGGTGCTCTTGCTTTCCAGATTAAACTCATTTCGAGTAAATCGAGACAGGAGATTACTCTTCCCAACACCAGAATCTCCAATAAGGACAACTGGAAAGCAAAGAAATGAATGGGAGATGGTGATGACAAACAGTCAGAATACCACCATGCTTTCAACAGTAATGTTCAGCTTCAGAATAAATAAAGCACAAAAGACAGAGCACCTGAGTTTTAAGGAACCAGGCACACTGTTGAATGCCCCCATTCCTGAACTCTTCCCAATCAATTCAGACCACTTTATTCACCTGCTTTTAGCGGTGCAATGACTTCTACACATCATCTGCTTAACACAGATCAGATATAGTGCCCCAACTAAAAACCACTTGGGGGCTGGAGAAATGGCTCAGAGGTTAAGGCACTTGCCTCTCCAGTGCCTAAGGCCCCAGGTTCAATTCCCCAGGTCCTACATAAGGCAGACCCACAAGGTAGTGGCCCTGGTTCGTTCGTTCTCTCTCTCTCTCTCTCTCTCTCTCTCTCTCTCTCTCTCTCTCTCTGCTTGAAAATGAACAAAGAAATAAATAAAATATTTAAAAATAAATAAAAACACTTGGGTTTGTTCTTTTGTTTTGTCTTGGGTCTGTTTGTTTGTTTTTGCCTTCCTGGGGATCAGGCCCAAAGCCTTGTACACGTGAGGGAAACTCTCAACCACTAAGCTACATCCCCAGCCCTTAAACACACAATTTTAATCATAGGGAACATGAGGTAACTGATGACAGACATTAATTACCTTCAATATATATCAACCTTCTACCTTAGAAAATAATAACCTAGAAGATAAAACACTAAGCCAAAGGAACAACTTGTGTTATAAAGCATTGTTAGTGGGTAGGATGGAAGAGAATATATTCTAGTTAGTTTCACCAGATACTGGGTGTAACGTGAGGCTGACACCTAAGCAAGATGAAACTCATCTGAAGTATGAGGCACAAGCTGGGAGTGGCGGCACACACCTGTAACCTCAGCACTCCAGAGGCTGACCGAAGAGGATCACCATGTGTTCAAGACCAGCTCGGACTATAGAATAAGTTCTAGGTCAGCCTGGGCTAGAGTGAGACCCTGCCTCAAAAAAATAAATAAGGGCGAGAGATGGCTCAGCAGTTAAGGTGCTTGTCTATAAAGCAGAAGGACCTGAGTTCAATTCCCCAGTACCCAAGTAAAGCCAGATGCACTAAGTGATCCATGCGGCCATTCATTCTCTCTTTCTCAATTTCTTTCTTTTTTGCTTTTTTGATGTAGGGTTTCGCTCTAGGCCAGGCTGACCTTAAGCTGAGACTATGTACTCTCAGGCTGGCCTTGAACTCATGGCGATCCTCCTGCCTCTGCCTACGGAGTGATGGGATTAAAGACATCAGCCACCATGCCCAGCTTCAAATAAAATGTTTTGTAAAACAAAATTAAAGTAAAGTAAAATAAAATAAAATGGCATTGGATTCCAGGTCAGTCTTGGCTAGATTAAGACCCTAACTGGAAAACAAAACAAGTAGCCAGGCATTGGAAGTAGGAGGATCACCATGAGTTTGAGGCCAGTCTGAGACTACATAGTGAATTCCAGGTCAGCCTGGGCTAGAACAAGACCCTACCTCGAAAAACAAATCAACAATAAAAAAGGCACTGGGCTTATAAATGTTGCTACTCAGATCACAGAAACTACAACTGCCTTCTACAGTTATATTCAGACTGGCATGAATGGAATCACATGGGTACCCCATCTCACCTGGTAAGGTTCAACAGGGGCCCCAGGAACACAATTCTGACATACTCTTAGTCATAGCCAAAGCAAGGAGGGCACACTTTCACCAAGAACTTCCTGAAATTTTTTTTAACATCAGAACTTTCTTCTTCTTTTTTTTTAATATTTTATTTATTCCTTTTTCAAGCAGAGAGAGAGAGAGAGAGAGAGAGAGAGAGAGAGAGAGAGAGAGAGAGAGAGAAGAGAGAGAGCGCACCAGGGCCACCACCTTGTGGGTCTGGCTTATGTGGGTCCTGGGGAATTGAACCCGGGGCCTTAGGCACCATCTCTCCAGCCCCTGGATTTTTTTAAAATAGGCTTTGATTTAGATGAACTTCTTTCCTATGATTTCTATAGCAGGCAGTTTATTTACTAATTCCTCCGTAACAGACCATTAGGGAGCTGGGGCTGGGTGGTGAGATGGGTGAAGGGGTAAGGTACTGAGTTGGAGCACACCTGGAATCCCAGCAGTGTGTGGTGAAGTGGGAGGTGAAGAGGCTCAGGAGCAGCGAGTCTAACTGAATCAGTGAGTAAGCTCCAGGTTCCGTGTGAGACCCTGATGAGCTGGAGAGCAACAGGTACCTCTGGCCTCCACACATACACACACAACAACAAAAGTTGGGGGAAAGGGCTGGAGAGAGACTGGTTGAGGCATTTGCCTGCAAAACCTAAAGACGTGAGATAGAGTCCCTAGGATCTACGGAAAGCCAGATGCACAAAGTGGCACGTGCATATGGAGTTCGTTTGCAGCGGCTGGAGGCCCTGGTGCATCCATATTCATATTCATTCTCTCTCTCTCTCTCTGCTTGTATATAAAAAAATTATTTTTAAAGATGAGTTGGGTTGTGTTGATTTTTTTGAGACAGTCTCATTCTGTAACCCTGGCTAGCCTGCCTGCCAGTCCCTGAAGCCCACTCCCTGTAACCTCGAATTTACATAATCCCCTACCTGGGCCTCAAAACAAGTTGTTTTAAAACCTAAATTAAACCAGGTGTGGTGGCGCACACCTTTAATCCCAGGCAGAGGTAGGAGGATTGCCTTGAGTTCAAGGCCACCCTGAGACTACATAGTGAATTCCAGGTCAGCCTGTAGAGCGAGACCCTACCTAACTAAATTAAAAAATCAAAATAAGGAACTGGAGAGATTGGTCAGTGGCTAAGGCACTTGCCTGTAAAGCTTACCGACCCAGGTTCAGTTCCCCAGTACCCATATAAAGCCAGATACAAAGTGGTGCATGCACCTGGAGTTCATTTGCAGTGGCTGGAGGCCCTGATGAGCCCATTCTGTCTCTTCTCCTCTGCTTGCAAATAAATAAAAATATTTGCTAAAAATCAAAATAAGGGTCTTGGGAGATGGCTCAGCGGTTAAGTCACTTACTTACAAAGCTTGACAGCCTGGGTTTGATTCCTCAGTATCCACCTAAAGCCAGATGCACAAAGTGATGCATGCATTGATGGTTAGTTTGCAGCAGCAAGAGGCCCTGGTATGCCCGTTCTGGCTGCCTGCCTGCCTCTCTCAAATAAATAAAACTTTTTTAAAATTTTATTTTTAAAAAATAGTTTATTTATTCATTTTCAAGCAGAGACAGAGAGGGAGGGAGAGAGGGGGGGAGAGAGAGAGAGAGAGAAAGCGCACCAGGGCCACCACCTTGTGGATCTGGCTTATGTGGGACCTGGGGAATTGAACCCGGGGCCTTAGGCACTGAAGGCAAGTGCCTTAACTGCTGAGCCATCTCTCCAGCCCAAAACTTTTTTTTTAAGAATCTCAGCTAGACATTTTCTTTGTGTACAATTTTGTATTGACATTTCAGAAAGCAATATATTTATTCCTACTGTTGCCTAGTTTCTTCTTCCCCATGTAACTAGCTGACTGATTTACTAAGCCCAGGGAGAAGCTGGGATGGAGGTAAGCTGTGAGTGGCTGTACTCCAGCCAAAGGAAAGAGTCCATTATGACTCTTCCTTGCAGGCGCTGGCCTCTGGACAGTCACAGCAGTGTGTTATCACATGTGCATCTTTCTGGCTTCCTCCATCAGCTGATGCAGCAAGAAACTCCATGCAGCAAAGAGCCATTCTATCTTTCAATTAGAGTGTCCAGGGTGCTGTAGCAACATTATATTATTTGGAAACCAGGGAAGACAATGTCAAGGTCATGAAAACAATGCATTTTCAATCTGACAGAATGGTTAGTTATTGGCAGGTTAGTTTCCAAGGTCCACCACTGCGATGGGAAGTTAAATCCCAGTTTCACTAATCGAATCTATTAATAGGATGCATTCACTGGTGCTTCTTAGCATTAGAGGCTGGATGACCTGCTGAAGAAATCTCTGAGTCACTCCTCTGCACTGTCACTGAGGTTATGAAATACCAACCTGGGGTGTGAATAGTAAAGGGACAAGCCAGGTTAGAACAGGCTCTCCCATGTCTACAGTAACTCAGGAGCCAGTCACTGTGTAAAGTCAAGGAGCGCATGTGAGCCCGACACCCTAGAATGTCTAGAATGACACTTCAGAAAGAAAAGTAAAACCAACCCCGAGAGCGCACATTACATGTCCCACAACAGCTCCAGCACGTTCACATTTTGGTTTCCTCCCTTTTAACCTCTACTTCTAATGACTGAATTCATTATCCCGCCAACTTCATATCTTAATGGCATAATAAGTGAATTTCTTTGCTCAATATAATCAATTTTATTTTAAAAAATATTTTAATATTATAAAAAATAGCAATCATCTGAAAAAAACTCAAAGGTCATGAATACTTTTAATAATATAAAATAGTGACATCAACTACAGAGGAACAGATAGCCAGAATCAAGACTGTTATATCTGTTAAAGAAAAAGGACATTTTACATGACAAAAGACATCAGTCTGCAAGGACAGAAAAGAGAATGTTAGGATATGGATAGGAAAGCTGCTTCTATTTATCTACCAAATGAAAAACCAAAACAGGTAGGGAGGGATGGAGGGATGGATAGAATAAATTACAATTTTTTTTTTT
>PVHP010008525.1:17289-53082 GCA_004024765.1 Zapus hudsonius | reverse complement strand
TGGCTGAGGAGAGAGGTTGGCCACTATCCACAGAACGGGTTAGCTTATCAACTTGATTATTAAAGTCATCCTCCAATGACATTACCTTCTGATGAGCATTAACATGGGACACAAGTATCCTTATATCTTTTGCCCACTCAAAGAGGTCTATCCACATAGTTCTCCCCCAAATGTCTTTCTCTCCAATTTTCCAATTGTGTTCTTTCCAAGTCCCAGACAATCCAGCCAAACCATTGGCTACAGCCCATGAATCAGTGTACAATCGCACATCTGGCCATTTTTCCTTCCAAGCAAAATGCACAACCATGTGCACTGCCCATTGTGAAGACTTCCCTTCACCACAGTCCTTCAGGGTTGTTCCAGAAACAGGCTGTAATGCTGCAGCTTTCCACTTCTGGGCGGTACCAGCATAACGTGCTGAGCCATCTGTGAACCATGCCTTAGTCCTCTCCTCCTCAGTCAGTTGATCATATGGCAAACACCATGATGCCATAGGCTCATGCTTGGGGACAGAAGGCATCGTAACAGGAGTAGCAACCATAGGCATTTGGACAACTTCCTCATGCAACTTACTTGTGCCTTCAGGGCTTGCTCGAGCCTGATCACGAATATACCACTTCCACTCGATGACGTACTGCTGCTGTGCAAGGCCAATTTTATGGGCTGGTGGGTCATCATAATGGGCAGCTCAGGTCACATAGTAACCTGATGGCCCATTGTCAAGCGTTCAGTTTCCACTAAGGCCCAATAGCAAGCCAAGAGCTGTCTCTCAAAGGGGGAATGATTGTCTGCAGAAGATGGCAGGGCCTTACTCCAAAATCCCAAAGGCCTCCTCTGTGATTCACCTATCGGGGCCTACCAAAGTCTCCAGACAGCATCCCTATCAGCCACTGACACCTCAAGTACCATTGAATCTGCTGGATCATATGGCCCAAGTGGCAGAGCAGCCTGCACAGCAGCCTGGACCTGTTGTAGAGCCTTCTCTTGTTCTGGGCCCCATTGAAAAGTAGCAGCCTTCCGAGTCACTTGGTATATGGGACGAAGTAATACAACCAAGTGAGGAATGTGCTGCCTCCAAATCCAAATAGTCCCACTAGACGTTGTGCTTCTTTCTTAGTGGCAGGAGGGGCCAGGTGCAACAACTTAGCCTTCACCTTAGACGGAATATCCTTGCATGACCCACACCACTGAACACCTAGAAATTTCACTGAGGTGGAAGATCCCTGAATCTTGGATGGATTTATTTCCCATCCCCTCATTCGCATATGCTGCACCAGCAGCTCCAGAGTGGTTGCCACCTCCTGTTCATTTGAACCAATAAGCATAATATCAACAATATAATGAACCAACGTGACACCTTGTGGGAGAGACAAGCGATCAAGATCCCTGCGAACTAAGCTATGGCACAGGGCTGGAGAATTAATATAACATTGAGGCAGAACAGTAAAAGTGTACTGCTGACCTTGCCAGCTGAAAGCAAATTGCTTCTGGTGGGCTTAGGAGGGTTATAAGCCAGCTTCCCCTTGCCAGTATTTGGCACACCTTCCTGCCACTGTTTGAAGTGCTGTGGCAGAGGTGATGTCCAGCACTCTGCTCATGCCATTGTTTTCTCTGCCAGAATGGAGTCTCCCCTCGAGTCCGTAAGCCAAATAAACGAATTCCTCTACAAGCCACTTTTGTTTGGGTTCTTCCTGCGCAGCAACTAGAAAGCTGGCCGCACCCGTTTTGGTACCAGGACATGGGGTCATCTGTTGCTGCTAGAACCCTGATCTTGTGGCTTTGGTCTTCTGGAAGTGATCTACAGGAGGAATGTGGAAGGATTTGAAATCTCAGCCTAAGAGATGCCTTGCAGTGTTGTGAGTACAGCTTCATGGATCATTCTTTTCAGAGCTGAAAGACCTCAATGTAATGAGAACTATGGACTGTGAGGTTTGGCTTAAGAGGGTGAGAAAGAACTTTGTCAGGACTGTGCCAGAAGCAGTTTGCGTGAGAGGCTTGCTGCATTCTGCCTGCTTGTGTCCTGGGAACCTGTGCAGGGTTGTGTTACGTAAAGATGGACTGGTGTGAGCAGATGTAGATGGCACAGAAAGAAAGATCTTTGGGTTGAAACTGCTGCCCATTTACCTGCAATTGTTTGAGAGATTACAACTATTGGAAGTGGGCAAACTGGTCTGCATTGGAACAATAGGAAGAATGCGGACTCTTTGAAGTAGGGGGCCTGAATGCTTTGATCCCCCCTGGATTAACAAGTTGGTAGCCCAACTGGTTCTGTGGAATGGAGATTGGTTAGAAAGAGAGGATAATTGAATTTGCAACACAGTTTTGTTTTTGAAAAATGGCCAACAGCATGTGAAGCAAGTGTGTAAGGTTGCCTGCATGGAGCCCGATGGGGCCATGAGGATGAACTGTGGGTTGCAATGGAGACCCTGTGAATTCCAGGATAGGTGCCAAACCGAGCTGCCAGCACCAGATGACTTTTTCCCGGACTGTGAGTAGCCGAGCTGGAGGGGCAGAATTGAATCTCCAAGAGACTTGTGTTATTGGTTAGAATCATTGAACTTGGAGTTAGAGATTGATGGTACCCTGTTTGTTTTGAATCTTGTTTTTTCTGTGCCTCATGTTTTGCATTGTGAATGTTTTGTGCCATTACCAGTTTATTTTTGGTATTATGGCTCAGTTGAAAGCTGTGGGGACTTAAGAGTTGAGATGAATGTATTGTATTTACATCATGTATGATTATTAGTTTGTGGGGGCCAGGACTGTCATGATTTGATCCAGGTGTCCCCCAAAAAACAAATGTGTTCTGAAAGATCGATCCTTAGCTGATGGCAATTCGGGAATTAGAACCTCACTAGAACTGTGTTGTTGGGGCGGGCTTATGGGGTTATAAGCCAGCTTCCACTTGCCAGTATTTGGCACACATTCCTGCCACTGTTTGCAGTGCTGTGGCAGAGGTGATGTCCACCCCTCTGCTCATGCTATCGTTTTCCCTGCCAGGATGGAGTCTCCCCTCGAGTCCGTAAGCCAAATAAACCCATTCCTCCACAAGCCGCTTTTGTTTGGGTTCTTTCTGTGCAGCAACTAGAAAGCTGACCGCAACAACTAGTAAAGATTATCAATTTTGTCATGCACTGATTTCTTCACTGCTTAGGAAAGTTTCTGAAACATTTTAGGTATTTTGGTACATTTTTTGTTGAAACAGTAGAAAGGAAACTGCGTTCAATAGAATATTTGTTATTTGGGTTCCTGCTGTGTTCAATAGAATATTTGTTGTTTGGGTTCCTGTGTGTGTGTGTTCATGTGTGTATGTGTTGTGCTGTGTTTTTTTGTATTTTGGCTTTTTAATTTTTGAGACAAAGTCTCATTCTGTAGCTTGGGCTGGCCTCTAAATTATAGCAAACATTCAAACTTTACTTCACCAGGAACTGGGATTACAGATGAAAGCACAACTCAGAGTGTTAATAGAGTCTTAATATTTATTCTTCAAAATGTCATTACATTGATGATCCTTTTCTCATATTTGATTTTAGGAAAGAAAAACAAATGGAGATTTTTGGTAGTAAGATGCAATAACTAACAATAATTAATACCAACATGGCATGGTTGAACATATAGTTTGATTGTTCATATAGTTATGATAGTTTTTTTCCTCCAAATTAAACATGTAAATCCTAGCTGCCAAAATAAGAATAAGGTTTTGTTTAGATATTGGGTTCTTCAGATGTAATTAGTTAAGGTGATCATCTGGGGAGAGTGAATGCAGAGATGATGTTGACACAATTTACAAGTCAAAGAACACAAAAGGTATCCTAATAATCACCAGCAGCTAGGAGAGATGTATGGAGTGGGTCTCCCTCACATTCCCAGATGAATCTACCTCACAGCCTCATATTTCTAGTTTCCAGGATTGGGAGACAAAACACATTCCTGTTTTTTGTCTTCTGGTTTAGTACTTTCTGGCAGAGCATTAACCAACTAACCCATTCAAGTGTAGGGAAGTGGGCAGGCTTTTGGAACTATTCTGTCACAACTGACCAATCAGTGGATGTATCCTTGCAACTGAAGACAAGTTAGAAAGAAAGATCTTGAGCAGTTAGAAATGAACAATTCCAGCATCAGTCCTGATAGTAATATATAGGAGACACATCACTTATATGGTCCAATTGAATCATAATAAGGTGACAGTCCCTATAAAATTCAATAGGTTTAAATGTATATATTTAAAAAAATAAATGTATATATTATTTTATTTGCTATTTTCTCACTACTAATGAGAGTGATCATCTTTGCATTTCACTGTTAACCATTTAGACTTTCTTTCCTGTACACTTCCCATTCCCATATTTTGCTCAGTGCTTTTTTTGTCTTTATTAACTAATGTAAATGACCTGTATTTGTTGAATACCATTTTTCTGCTTATATTCAGCAAGAACAATCTACTATTCTGAAGTTTGTATATGGCCTTCATATGTGTACCTTCTTGTCCATTTATATAATCACATTTACCTATTATATATAATTATTATTTTGTGTATGCATACTTAAGTATCTCATGTAATAAGTTTGCTCCTACTTTGTAGTCACAAAAATATCTTTGTGTTTTCTTCTACATACGTAAGACTGTGATTTTTTTAAAGTTGTTTGATGATTACTTGTTTCATTTACTTTTATGTATGCTTGAAAAACATAGATCTGCAACTTAATTGAAGTTGATTTGTTGTCTATAGTGCATAATAGTACTCTGATTTCTCTCTGGAAAGATAATTATCTAAATATCATCTATTTAATTTCCCTTTCTTCACTAATCTGCAGTTCCAACCCTGTGCTGTATCTCGTTTTCATATAAACATGAATTTGGACTTTCTATTCTACCATGATGCTATATTTTCCTAAACTTTCAGCAAAATAATGCCGTGTTCACGATCACAAATCAGAGTAGGCCTTAAATTCAGGTTAAGTGTATCTCATAACTTCATTGTTTTCCCAGAAATCATTTTCACTATTCTTGCATTTTTATAGAAAAAAAGCAAAAAAAAAAAAAACAGCAAAAAAGAAAGAAACTTTCCTCTTTCCCTCTTTCCTATTCTGAGCCAACCAGAATAGATCTCAACTAATCATATTTTATTGATTTTTTTGTATAATTGCTAAGATGGTCACTCAATAGATCTGCAGTGGTGCCAGGAGTTTGACCAGAAATAGAATGCTTGCACATTACAGAAATTTTTCTAGAGTCCTCCTAGGTTCACTTGTCTGCCTGACTGAATTTCCATTTTTAATATTTTTATCTTCTCTCATCTTTTTGCTTTTTATATGAAGTATATTTTTTAAAGTTTTCAAGTGAGAAGATATCTTTTTAGAGCAGCATAAAGAAGTGTGGAATGAAGTAGTATTTATATAAAGATAGATTTGAAAGTATTGTGAGTATATATTCATCAGCCAAGAAATATGAATATTAGCAAAAGATACCACATAGGCATTTAAAAAGACCCAATTAGATGTGAATCATATAAATGTATCTATAAAACGTCATATTAAAAGTCTTCAATCCTTGCTAAAAATGTTTGATGAACATTCATGAAAGCTAGGATATTGATGGATGCATATAAATAATTTATAACTATTCAAATACATTTACACTGCAGGGTACTGTGAATTATTTACAAGAAATTGACAAAATTAGAGAAAAATGGTTTAATGAGGAACTATTGAAATAATCTACTTAACTCAAACTGCAACTTCAGCATATCTAATTAGTTTTCCAAAACAACTCCAGTTTTAGCATGTTTTTTTTATTTAAGGTCTTAACAATGAGATTTTATAAAAGGAACTTATTATTTCATATTATAAAGTCTAGTAAAACGGCACTCTGGAGGCAGAGGTAGAAGATTCTCTGTGAGTTCAAGGCCACCGTGAGACTACAGAGCGAATTCCAGGTCAGGCTGGACTAGAGTGAGACCCTACCTCTAAAAACCAAAAAAAAAAAAAAAAGAAAGAAAGAAAGAAAGAAAGAAAGAAAGAAAGAAAGAAAGAAAGAAAGAAAGAAAAGAAAATGCAGCCAGATGATGTGGGACTACTTGCAGGAAGCCAGAGAAGCATGGTGTACTTGTACAGGGACTCTGTACCCTTGGCAAGGGTGCTAAGGAGAAAGCCCTGGGAACAGGAAAAAGGGTGCAGAGGAGAAAGCCCTGGGAACAAGTCACTCTACTAGGACGCTGATACATTTGCTAACATGATGAGCTTACCTGTATTACTAGAGAATTTCATTGATCATAACATCCATGTCCTATGTAACCATCAGTAACCAAATTGACTCTTGTTTAATCCTTTCTTTCAAGTGGGCTGGCCATTTGAGACCTAAACGCCTATAATTAAGAGAAATGGATATTGCTGTGATTAAATAGCTAAATTTTCAGAGCATAGAACATGAGACAAACAAGGGAGCATTTGGCAGTAATAACTTTCTTTTCCCTGACACCAGAAACACAGCTTAAAGAAAGCCAATTAAAGTGAACATGCCACCAACCCATTAACAAGTGTCCAATTACACTTTGGAGTTTATTTTACCAACACCTCACTTAAGCACATTATTAAGAGAAAGGAATTTTAACAAACCCGTGCAATAGAAAGAGTGCCCATGATAATAAAGATATGCACATGATTGCATGTCCCTAGCCGTTAGTTAGATGTGGCCTCTAACTAATCTTGAGGTCAAAACTAATTTCATTTCTCAGTGATTTAGGTAAAAAGGCCTTTCTAGTACTTTGCCATCTCATTTAATCCAAATTGTTTTATACCCACCCTCTTTCTCCTATTGATTAACCCTTTGGGAATAGCTTGTGAAGAAGTCATTTGGGGGCACTACAGCTCGTTTTAGACCATATGAGGAAACATTTTTAAATGCAGAGGTTTTGGGGAGGAGTATAGTTGCTGCAATCCAAGTTCATCCCATAAACAATCTGAGTTGTAATTTTAATAACCATATCATGAGATCAAAACAATCACATATAGTCTGAGCTTGATATACAAATTCTTGAAGAAAAAATATAAAAACAGGGAGTTTCTTCTCCTCTCAACTTGACTAAACCCTAAAATACGAAAGGCACTCTAAAAAAAAAAGAAAGGCACTCTATTTTCTCCTGATGAAAAGGATACCCCCCGTATAAATCCTTAGTCATAGAAAATCTAAAATACCTGTAAGATGCCTCCTATTGACTTAGCTGAACTTAATTATCATCTGCATGTTAATGACACAAAGAAAAATTGGAAAATTCATTCCCTTAGTTATCATTCAATTAAGCAACATCTTCCCTTTTGTCAGGGATAGATTTTGGGAAAAACCCCCAAATTTGCTCTGCCTTTGGAGAGTGCAATTTCGTCAGTGGAGTTAACATGCACATTCAAACAGACTTCAGGTCTACTGTGCACTCAAAAGGTGCCAAGAAAGCCCGTGTTAGGGAGACTGGACTCTGAAACTTGCAAAGGCTTTCTTGAGAAAGTGATGCTGCTTTATGTATCCATCTATGTGATGGTAGGCATGAATGGGCATGAACTATACAAGGCCAGCTCACAGGCAAATAGACATCACAGGCCAAGAAAAGAATTTGGACCTCTGACATAAAACTAGTGGGAATTGTGAAAATGTCAACAGATGTGACAGGACTTTGTTACTTTACTTTCAAAAATGATACTCTGACAGAAACTGTGGAGACTAAACCACACTACCTGTTGTCAGAGTTACACTGGTTCAAATCCAGGTCAGGTACTGCTGCTGCCCAACTTCAGTAGATTGTAGGAGTTCGGATGTTGGAGATAGAGTGTGATTTGTATGAGAAAAGGGATAGGGTGAGTGGCAGCAGAGAGTCAAGAAGGGCAGACAGTTTTTGCTATTTTCAAAGATTTGCCTATTGGTTGTTAAGCTCAAAAATGTATTATTTTGCACATTCTTAAACACCTCCTCAGAGTGGACCACAGGGGAGGAAAGGCAAGCTTGTCCTCAGGGCTTGGAGAGGTCTATGTTGAGGAAGTGCCCCTGGGTGTTGGATTTAAGGTTATGGATGTAGACATTTGTTGGACACATAAGTAAACACTGGTCTGACAGTGCAGAGTAAGAAATTCATGAGAATGAAAACAGTATGAAATGACTGCTAAAATAAACCAAAAACCTAGAGGCATGGGAATAATTATGGCTCCCAACATAAAATGCTTCCACTTATAATTCTTGATTTTATGATGGTGTTCATTTTATATCCAAACAAATATTCTGTTTCCCTCTCAGTGCTCAATAAGTACATTTTTATGTATTTCGATATATGTTATGTTCTATAATATATGTTACAGTATGTTATACTGTATTCAATAGATTATACAAGATATTTATTTTATTACAAAATAGGCTTGCGTTTCAGATGGTTTTGTGCAACTGAAAGCTAATAGAAGCACTCTGAGCAGTTTTTGCATAGGCAATGTTTTTTAGCAGGTTGGAAGTATTAGATATATTGATTGTGGAGAGAGCAGTCCCACTGGGAATTGAATACCATCTGTATTTGGAAAGGTCAGGCATGTGGAGTGCACACTTGTAATCCCAGCAATGGGAAGACTGAGCCAGATAGCTCTCTAGAATTCACTGGCCAGCCAGTATAGCCTACCTAGTGAACTCCAGGGCAGTGAGAGAACCTGTCTAACAGAAAGCTGAACTGCACTCCTGAAAAATGACACCTGAAGTTGACCTCTGGCCTCTACATGCACACATAATCATGTGTACCTGCACCTGCATATACACTCTCATACACATATCCCAAATGACAAAAGAAAATCCCTAAAGTTTAGTTTCGTATAAATCTTAATTACTTTTCTTACTGTTGTTATTGTTGGGGAGGATCATGGACCCCTGGTCCCCTGTGGTTAGCCCAAGTCTCACCCACCAGCAGGAGAAAGGACTCCATCGGTGAGAGGTGAGGCATATGGTCGGACAGTAGCACGTGACCAGGAGAAATGTCAGGCACATCTCAAATCTCCAGCACCCAAAACCCTTTTATAACCTGAGGCTGAATTATCCAGCCTATTTCTCTCAAGCAATAAAATTCAAATTTTTAAACAGGAGCCAATGAGTACAGCAAAGTATCAACAAACAGGATCAAGGCTTATCAGCTACTACTTCTGCCTCCTGGGATTAAAGGCATGTTGAGATTAAAGGCATGTGCCATCACACCCGTGCTAGGATTAAAGGCGTGTGCCACCACGCCTGGATTTATTCCATATTCTAAAACTTAGTTTAAGGCTGGGGCCCAATAGTTACTTTCTTACTGTTGATATTCACTCCCTCTTCCTTTCAGTTTCCTGAGTCATGGTGGATGAGTTTTAAGTCTGCCTTTTTACTGTTGTTATAACACCATCATAAATTGGGACCATCTGTATTGTTTAGTTGAAGAAACAACCTGAATCCACAATGACAAAGAATATATTACATTATCAAACACACAGAGGTGTGGAATAAGAGCTTACAAAGAGATCTTATGTTAATGAATACACTTTTGAATAGTTTATACAGCACAAAAGATGCTCAGAACAACCGCTGGGAAGATCAAGTGCCCACATTATCAGACTGTCTGCTTACATCCACAGTTTCTCAACTCCACCAGCTTTCCGTTCCCTAAAGTCAATGCTGTCATCTTCTCTGAGCTACAGTGCCATAAGGTCCTTGGAAAGCTTCCCAAATGCTTCAGAAAACCAGCAATTCCATCACCTTTCCCAAGCCTTCCCTTGCACTAACTCTCCTCCTCTAACATCTTTCTACCCTGAAATTTCTCCCTTCTTCCAGATAATCAGCCAGCTTGTCTGTGTCACCGAGAGGCACCTGTTCTTGCTGCTCTGCAGGAGCTTCCTGATGGCACCTGTTTCTCTTCCACTGCTCTCGGAGGGCTCATGCCATCCTCCACGAGCCCGTTTCTTCTGCTGCCACTGGTGCAGAAAGAACGGTTTCATTGAACATTGTTGAAGTTTTGCTTTTTCTACTTCAAAATTCCCCAATGTCATTATCATTAATTATCTTTGTATCTAAAGAACATGAGACCTTTTTTTTTTTCTCAAACTTAATCACCTGTCTGTGCTCTTAATTAGTCTGGATATAAATCCATCATATATCCATTGACTTTCAGAAATTTTTTTTATAGAACTTTAACTCTGCTTTCCTGGTAGCTCGTTACTAAATCATTCAAGTTTTCTCCTTCCCCCATTTCTTATACCCATGAATCCCAAAATCTCTCTTGTTCTTAGCAAGCATCCTTTTCCTACCATCACCCCTTTTCTTTTTAATGACCTTTTGGTACTGGGACAGAACAGAGGGACTTATACCTATGAAGCAAGTGATCAACAGTTGAACAATATTTCCCACTACTTACACACTTTTTTGGATTTCATTTTTTTCATCTTTATTCTCCAAAATGAGATACATCGTTTGAGCAAACATTGTATTGGTATACCCATTTCCCTCCTCTCTGTCCCCAATCCACTGGTATCCTCCTCGGTGGGCATACTGGATCAATCTATAGGGTAGGGGTTATGGATAGCACAAGAGGCAGCCAAGATCCCCCCCATTGTGTGATTGTTGCTGAGGGGGTCAATGACTCTGGATGTTCTCCCCCACCATGGCTCTTACAATCTTTCTTCCCCTTCTTGTGCTCAGTTCCCTGAGTCATGGCGGGTGAGTTTTAAGTCTGCTTTATTGTTGAGATTTTAAGGGTCTCTGTGCTTCTACTTTAAATTTTGTTAGAAATTGTTGATGTCTAGCTGGCTGACTTATCCTGGGTCGACTGTTTGGCTGTGTTTATAGGACTATTTCTTGTCCCGCCACTCTCTCAAAGGTTTCAATGAGAGCCTGCACATAGCCATTTGCCTGTGGCTCCCTGGTGGAGTTGGAATGACCACGGCTCTCTTACTGCCTTCTGAAAAATGGAAACAGAGTTTCCATTGGAAGTAACATCAGTATAGGTTAAATGAGATAGACATTACTTTTATGGCAAGATTCTATTGACATTAGCCTCTCTGTAGTTCTTTGTTAATGGGGATTTCTCTTTGGAGCCCAAGTTTTTAGCCCTCATAAGAATTTTTGCCCTGAGTCCCAGTTCCAGTTAAGGGTTCCTTGTCACTGAGTGGAAATCTTGGACAATAAAAAGCTGCTGATTACCCTCCAAGTTTTGATGCCTTTAAGCACAAATGGAGAAGGAACTGTGTTTCAGCCTTCTCATGGCAACAGTCTGCATTTTATATCAGTGGTCTCTTCTTTCTCCAAATATCACTGACCAATTTCCCCTGGCAGCTTATGTAGCACCATCCAGCGCTACACATGCTACCATCTGGGGGCTCGTTACCATTCTGGATCTAGATGGACCTCTGGGTCTCTTTGATCAACAGTTCAGTGTGGGAAGGAAACAATGACTAGGATAGGGAGTTGCAAGTCCGATCAATTTTTCATGGGTTTAAGCTTCCTCCCCTTCTATTCATGGACCCTCTTACCAGATGATGCCCACTTTTTCTTCAAGAGCTTTCTGTATGAAATTAAGGATTTTATGACTTTGATTCATTATCATTAGGTTATTGTATTGTATCTCCCCCCATTCCTTCATATTATTCAGATGCCAATATTTGGAGTAATTTTTGCTGCTGCTCCCATTCTTAATTTTTAACTTTATCACACTGTGGTCTGTTATGATGCAGGGGGCTACATCAATCTTCCTGAAATTGTTGAGGAATGTTTATGACCTTGTATGCAGTCAGTTTTGGAGAAGGTTCCATGAGCTTCTGAGAAGAATATAAATTCTGTGTCTTTGGGATAGAATGTTCTGTATAGATCTGTCATATGTAGCTGGTCTATGGTGTTGTTAAGCTCTGTTATTTCCCTGATGACCTTCTGATTGGGTGATCTGACTAGAAATGATAGTTGTATATAAGTCCCCTACTATGAAGGTATTAAAGTGCATTTTTGTTTTGTTTTAGTAAATTTTGCCTTATTAACTGTGTTACACCTGAGTGTGGTGCATAGGTATTTATGATAGTGATATCCTCTTGTTGGATCATTCACTTGTTGAGTAAAAAGGGGCCAACATTGTCTTTTAAAATTTATTTGGTTTTAAAGTCTATTTTGTCTGATATTACTGTAGCCATACCTGCTTGCTTTTTAATTTTCACACACCTGGAAAATCATTTTCCAAACATTTACCATTAAGAGATTACTTCTTTAGTGGTAAGGTGCATTTCTTGAAGGCAGCAGATGGAAGGGTGCATATTTTCTGATCCACTCTGCTAGCCTGTGTCTTTTTATAGGAGACTTCAGTCCATTTATATTCAGAGTTTTACCTGTGAGATTTTCATTAAACCCTGCCATTTTGGAGGCTTTATGGAGTTTGTTGCCTGTACTATTATTACTAACATACCTATTTTGATTACTTTGCTTGTTTCTTATCACTCTTCTGAGGTAGATTGCTTGTCTATTCTTTGTGGAACTTCTCCTGTAGTATCTTATGTAATTTTGGCTTTGTGTTCAAATAATCATAGAGCTGGCTTATTTCATGGAACACTTTCAATTCTCCATCTATAATGAGAGATAACTTTGCTGGGTAAAGTAGTCTAGTTTAAAAGCAATACTTGTTTAGTGCTAGATGAGCATTGTTTCAAGCCCTTCTGGCCTTCAAGGTTTCTAATGAAAATTCTGAGGTAGGTCTGATGGGATTGCCTTTATAGGTGATGAGTTTTATCTCTCTTGCTGCTTTGGGCACTTTCTCTTTACTTTCTATGTTTGGAATTTTAACTAAGATATGTCTTGGAGAGTTCCTTCTTTGATCCAGTCTTCTTTTTTTTTTTAATTTAGTATCCATAATGAGTTACAACATTTAGTGGGCAAACAATGATTTCCAGTGTGGGGCTTTTCCCAGTACAGGGCTATGGCTGGAGCTTGTGGGTAGGGGATGCGGTGACTCTCCGGCCCTCTGCAGGAGCATAGAGCAGTAAGGGAGCCCAGTCTAAGCAGCATAACATACTTCAGTTTGCTCATTGTGGAGGCAGGAAAGGCTGAAGTGGGAAGACCCACAGCTCCAGTACTCTCATGTCAACTTGGTGCATAACCCTGCTGAATAAGCTTGAGATACAAGAGATGTACCTTGAGTATATTTTGGTGCTGCCTCTAAGTTTGCGATCCTCGCCTTAGGAGCTGACTATTGTTACTGAGCCACACATTACAATATACTGCTCCTAATAGTCGGTGGAAAGCAGCTTGGAAAGTCAGAGCGTTTTCCCCAAGGTTACGTTTCCATCAAGAAAAGGATCCCCTTGCACACTTATACCAGATTGAAAGTTAATCGAAAGTTAATCCTTCACACATCTCTTTAGGTATATCTGCCGCATATGCTCCAAATTAGATTCACTGTGCAATTTCCTTGTCTCTCCTAAGGATATTACCATTTTTCCAATTACTTTCACTCAAAACCTTGGAGTTCCTTGTGACAGATCTTGTATCTCTTCTCTCTATATCAATTTTTTAAAAAATTGACTCACCTCCCCCACTGACACTTTCCAAATCCAGACCTAGAATGATTCATTTCTATGCCACTCAGAAAACCATTTGTCTGATGTTCCAGGATATTGTCCCATCACAAACCATCTCTAATTATGACAGTAAATAAGAATCTCTCAAGCAATGTGTCACTATTTCTGCTAAAAAAAAATCTCAGTAATGCTTCTATAACATAAAATCAATGTTCTCCTTGCAAATATCTCCATGTATTCTGTGAACTCTGGTTTCAGTATAATTTTTTATTATTGTCAGTATCATCATCATAATCATTATAATCATTTTTATTTCTTCTCTCCTCCTCCTTCTCAAAATAGTGTCTCATATGGCATGTAGTTTAAGCTGGTCTGGAACTCTGTCTTTGAGGATATCCTTCAACTTCTGATCTTCCTGCCTCCAGTTCTCAGTGCTAGGATTACAGGTGTATACCATTACCCTAGGTTTTGGTTAGTAATTTTATTCTCAATGATTCAGTGTTTTTCTCTTTTTTACTAAATCTGTTTTTATATCCAAGTTAAATTTCAGACAACAAGCTTTTATATCTATTTTCTCACATCTCTCCATGGTGATATTAGCCTCAGCCTTGCACTTAAAATGGTATTGTAGTTACCTTGCATTGCAAGGACAAAACAACTGATGGGAGGAAAGTGTTAATTTTGGCTTACAGTCTCCAGGGGAAGCTTCGTGTTTTCAGGGGAAAGATGGTAAAAGTGAGACTAAACATAACCTCTGTCACAGCAGGTGGGAACATCTAGGGGAGAGTGAGCCAAGTTATGGCAAGGGGGAGCTAGCTATAATACTTCTAAACCCATCCCCAGAAACATACTTAATCATCAAGCCTACCCTCCCAGATTGCTACTACTTGGGGGACAAAGCTTTTAGAACACATGAGAGTATGGGGGACATTCAATCCATCAAAAATTGAATTAGTACCGCCCAATGAGAGGTTACCAGGGCACACCCGGTTAGGTCTGAGGTCAGCTGTACCCTCAGACCCTCAGACCCTTGGATTTTGCTGGCTGGTGATCCATTTTTACTGAACCTTGGGCTGTTTGCTCTATTTATAAATCCACTACACTTCAAAGTAAAATATGTTTAGTTCTTGTCATTCCTGCTCCTGTTTTTAATTTGAGAACCCAAACTAGGGTAGGGGTTTCCTTAATGTGCATGAGACATAACTCTTAGTGAAAAACTATATCAGGTGTGGATTATCTTGGGCATTATATTAGGGTATGGAGGTTTTCCCATGTCTAAATTAGACTGAAGTCCTTTCAATAATTTTTTTCTTACAGGAAAGGTCTATTTACTTTAAATTTTTAGTTTTTCATCTATTGTTTTATTTTACTCCTGGAGGTCCTGGTTTACTATGCTTAGTCTGAATATTCTATTTTTGTCCTTATTACTAGGAATAAAAATCCCCATTTAATGTTATGCATTTCCTCTAACAGGAAAGATGCAATATGGGCAATTTGAGATTATGAGTTTAACAATGATAATACAAATTAATATTTTGTATTATATTATTTTCTAACAAAATATCCCATTTCCCCCCTTGCACCATGGGAGCATTGTGCAGAATCATGGGCGTGGTTTGGCCAGCAGCATAGGAGAAAAGAAAACAACACATGGACTTCAGGCACATTATACTTTAAATTTGATTTTTATAATTTTATTTTGTAAGGAGAAAGGAAGAGAGAGAGGGAGAGAGAGAGAGCGAGAGAGAGAGAGAATGGGTACACCAGGGCCTCTGGACACTGTAAATGGATTCCAGATTGTATGTGCCACTTTGCTCATCAGGATTTACTTGGGCACTGGGGAATCAAACTTGGGACATCGGCTTTGCAAGCACATGCCTTTAACTGCCGAGCTATCTCTGGCCCAGCATTATTCTTTAAACTATAAAACTATTGTATTCATTTTGTCTTCCTGTCATAAAAAAAAACCGTGAATTCATATGCCAGAGAAAAATATAAAATGCATGTGAACTTACTTGACTATATTGTAAACATAAATAACCTCAAAATCCAAGTGGCTTATGAAAAAAATAAAAATTTCATTTCTAGATTGTGCCCATTGGATTCTTTATCTGAAGCATTGCAATGACCTTGACTAAATAAAAGGATGCTGAACGTCACTGCATGACAAGAATGCCCAGAAATGACACTATGCTTCTCCTGTGCTGCTGGCTAAACCACACTCATGACTCTGCATAATACCCTCCATGATGCAGAACAGGAAAATGGGATATTTGGTTAAAATAACATGATGCACTAATATTTAATTGTTTTATCATTGTTAAACTCATAATCTCAAACTACGCATATTGCTTCTTTCCTGTTAGGGGAAATAATATAACATTAAAAAATGGGGATTTTTATTCCTAGTAATGAGGACAGAAACAGAATATTCAGACTAATCACATTAAGCCAGGACCTTGGGGAGTAAAATAAAATAATACAAAAAAATTAAAAATCACTAAGATCACTGAAACAAAATTTATGAATGTTACATGTGAGGAACATAAACATTGGTTGCTAATATTTCCAAAAGTTCTAAATTAAAAAAAATTAGGGCTAGAGAGATGGCTCAGAAGTTAAGGTGTTTGTCTGCAAATCCTCAGTACCTGGTTTCAATTTCCCAGTACCCACATAAAGCCAGATGCACAAAGAGGCACATGCATCTGGAGTTCGTTTGCAAAGGCTGGAGACTCTGGCACACCCATTCTCTCTCTCCTTACCTATCAATCTCTCTCTGCTTGCAAATAAATAAAACATATTTTGAAAATAAATCTATAAAATGATAGGAAAATGTTGGGAAAATCCTGACAACCCTTCCGTAAAAGGGTTTTTCAACGTTGAGGGTTAGAGTTGAGTTGTGTTACACAATATGCAAATAATCTCCGCCCAACTTCCCAGCACAACGTGATTTTAAGCTTCAAATAAATATCATCTTTTCTTTATAGAGAAAAAGAAAACTTTCCAAAAATAATAACTATCATTTACTAAGCATATCTCTGCAGCATTTTTCTTTTCTTCCCTGCTTTGCTAGTACCACTGCATTGCTCTGAGACTAACTGTGATTTATGGTTCACATTGGCAGGTAGTGTGTCTGGGAAACCTTGCCTGTACGTGGCTGCAGATCACCATGTGGGAAAGCAGTGAGGCTGCTGTGTAAAGTCTGAACACAGTGACCTGTCAAGGTGTGGAAGATCAGGTTCATATGCAGATAGTAAAGGTGTATAAGCAACTGTGCGGGACTCTCAGAAGCAGTTGTCATTGACAGAAACTCAGTGACTTCTTCAGAACTTGGCTCATCACTAGCTATTTATTAACTATATTCTTCTTGGGGTATTACTTTACTGTAGAGTGGTTCTCAGGGAGTGATGATGGAGAAAATGAGGTACAATTCAAGAATCTGTTTCCAACATGGACACTGACAATATGACTATTTGGGAGGGCCATCCATTGGAAGGAAAAAAGAAAAAAATGTGTTCACTCATCCATCATCTCTGTTTAGTAAATTAAACCCTCTGGAACTCAGAACAGTAACATTCTCGTACTTTCAGGATGTGCAAGCACAGGCTCAAATAAACCCCTGAAGCAGTCTTGAGATGGTGACCCCCCTGGAGTGCTTGACGGTATGCTATGCTGGCAGAGATAATCGTTCAATTTGCACCTACATGAGGATACCAGGATAGCGCAAACTCAAAGTGCACTCCAGGCACATACACTAAGCCAGTTTCTTTGCACATTATCTATCCTATGTGAGAATCGTAAGTAATGAGGTCAATCCCCTTCCCAAACCCATCAGGTTTCTCAGACTTAGAAAGAAAAGTTATAAGTGTGGTTTTTATAAACTTAATTAAGCTGGAAAGTAGAACTTCTAAAAGCTAGCAGAAATTCACTCACACTTTCCATTTAAGATAGGACCTACAGTAACTTCCCTGAAGACAAATAGTGAAGAAATATGCCATCACTGAAAAAGAAAATTCCTGACTCTATTTTAAGTCAGTTATATTGGAAGTGTGCAAGCTAGTACTACTGATTTCCTTGTGCCCTACTTCTACCCTCCTGCCTCCAGAGAGCCTCTCTCCAGTAAGGCACTAGCATATAAATGTTCTCAGATGTTTCCCCAGAATCCTATATTAAGAGACTTGCTCTCAAATGCATTTTATTTCATTCACATAATTGTTTAATGCCTCTAAAGACACAGGGATAGGAGGTTAAAATAATACTAAAATAGGGCTGTATCTTGGATAGGGATAGGAGATTTATATGGACACATTTCGACAACAATGTCCAGAGGCATTGGTGAGAGTGAGTGAAGCAAGGTCAGGAGATAGCTTGCAGTTTCAGGTTTTTCAGATTCCAAAGAAGAGTGAAGGCTGAGGGATAGTTGGAGTTTGTCAGTTGTTGATACAGGAATATGGAAGGTCTCCTTGGAAAGGATGGACATGAACAGTAAATGATTGGAGCTGAAAATACAGATGGGAATTATAGCAGGAGATGTGACCCATTAGGAACTACCATGCATGAAGTCATGAGTCATTGACAGGATGCTAAGAGAAAAAATGAATCAGGTTTGTGCTTTTGCAACATGACAGTTGAGTGATGGGAGAGAGAATCAGAAAGTTAAATTCTTGTTTGTGAAAATATATTTGGGTGAGCGGTGTGTATATGTGTATGTACGTTTTGAGGCAGACATTTGTGTCTGGATGCAAGCACATATATATGTGCATACATGTGGAAAACCAGAAGCTGATATCAGATGTCTTCCTCAATCACTCTTAACTTTATTTCCTGAGCCAAGTCTCTCACTTGAGACTAGAGCTTCTTGTTCACCTAACCTAGCCAGTCAGCTTGTCACGGGGATCCCCTGTCACCACCTCCTGAGCACTGGGATTGTAGGAAGCTCACCTGGCATTTATGAGGATCTGTGCTCTGGTCCTCACAGTTGCTTGATATTCCTTTAGCCACTGCGCCATTTCCCTAGGCCCAGGAAGATAAATTTTGAGCCAGCTAAGAAACAATAAAGTTGAGCTGCAGTCACAGCAGTGAGAACAGAAGTAGTTTCCTTAATGAACATCCCCATCCCTTGAGGACATGGAAAATGAACTGAATAAGAAGAAAATGAGTCAGCATTATGTCCAAATTTCTGGCCTGAGTCATTCAGGAGGTGATGTTTTCATTCACTAGATGAGAATTTTAAGAAGAGGTTCATGTTAGGGTAACCAGATAAGGGTCTAGGAGTAGGGAATAGAATAACGGGATAATTTCATTTGTTTAATAACATTTCATAATTACTTGTCAATGCGCTGACTCGGGGCAATTGAAACAAACCAGCTTTATGTAGCTCCACTGGTAAAATCAAGGTTGACATGAGCTGTCATGAAGGGAGCAAACATCACAGCATATGAGCCTTTCAGACTTTTCCACCTAATGACTGTCACACACACTGGCAACACTGGCCCACAATCTTCGACATCCTTTCCTGGATGCTAAAAGAAGCGTTTGCACTGAGTCATGTGAACTTACTCACTGTCTTATGCAACACCGCAGTGGTTTTGCTGGCATCTCTTGAGATAGTCTGTTCACGTGTTGGATGAAACTGACTGGATTCGAAAGCCAAAGTGGATGCATTTAATTTTACTATTTATGCTGTGTCACCTTCCATCCACCTCATGGCTATCTATATCATCAGTGCCACTCCTTTCATTTAACTGTCTTGGTGAGGTAATGGTTTTCGTATGGCATGAATTTTCCTTGCTTAGAAATATTTTTGTCTAGTTTAGTGATGTTGTCATATGGTCTCAGCTATCATGTTATCTATTAGAGACACATGTTCTCTGGCACTTCTTTGTCTCTTATCAACATTTGTAATAATGAGACACATTTATTTACCTCTCATCTAGATCTCAAGGGTGAGGTCAGCACCCAAGACATTGACCTGAGCATCGTTTAGTAATCAGCACATGTCAGCAAACCATGCCACCTCAATCCTTTAAGCTCCCTGTAACTTGTAGCATAGAAGTTATTAACTTGCTAGTGGTGATAGCACCTCACTATAAGCCCAACATCAGAGAGCCTGAAACAGGAAGATCCCTGAGATTTTTGGGCCAGGTATGATCTCAAAATGAGTTCAAAGCCAGTTTGGGCTACTAACATAGACCATGTCCCCACAAAATATGTTATGAGCATACTAAGACTTAATTTCTCTTCCAGGTTTATACAATATTACTTTTTTAAAAAATATTTTATTTATTCATTTTTAAGCAGAGAGAGAGAGAGAGAAAGAGAGAGAGAGAGAGAGAGAGAGAGAGAGAGAGAGGGAGAGAAAGCACCAGGGCCACCACCTTGTGGGTCTGGCTTATGTGGGTCCTGGGGAATTGAACCCAGGGCGTTAGGCACTGGAGGCAAGTATCTTAACCGCTGAGCCATCTCTCCAGCCCCCACAATATTACTTTTCGAGCTATCTCTTAGCTTAATCATACAGCATACACAGATTGACCTCTATGCCCCCCTTTTGAGCTGTTGTACAGGCTATTTCCTTTCTCTGAAAGACACTTTACCTCTTAAGTTCTCTCTTATCTTAAAGCTTAGTCTTCGGCTGAAGAGATGGCTTAGCGGTTAAGGCGTTTGCCTGCAATGCAGAAGGACCTGAGTTCGATTCCTCAGTGCCCATGTAAAGCCAGATGCACAAGAGGGCACATGAGTCTGGAGTCCATTTGCAGTGACTGAAGGCCCTGGGGTGCCCATTCTCTCTGTCTCTCTCTCTGCCTCTCTCAAATAAATAAATAAAATATTAAAAAAAGCTTAGTCTGTCCTTGATGAGGCATCAATCTATATCTCTGCATTTTTCCATGGCAGATGATGATAATTTACTTATCCCTCCTCTTATGACTCCTATCCACAACTCACAATATTATGCTAGAATGTGATTATATTATAACTGTTTGACATGTTTATTTCACACACACACCCCTTAACTCTTACCTTATGAGTTTGTGAACCATTAAGGCACCTGTAATTGCCCTAGCATGTAGCTGGCAATAAGGACATATAACTAAAGCTTTGGTCTTCACCATGACTCAGAGTTCAGCCCTCATAAAGTTAATCCCAAATTCTAAAATCTTTAGCATGTAGTATTTATGGCAGACCCTATAAAGGTACAGATAGGAGTCAATTCTCCAGATGTAGCGAGGTACCAGGAATGGGATAGGGCCAATGGCCACCATGAGGAAACTGTCAATAGCATGGATGTGTCATTTAAAATTTACTTTTCCTCAGTGAATGGCTTCCTATATCATAGGGCCTCTGTGACAAGTTTCCACAGTATGTGAATGAGATGACTCACATCCTAAAGATTAAATACCTTTTCTAATGAAACCTGATGATAATTACATCATAAAATTGATGTGCCATGACAAGTTGACTTCCTTCTCATTTACACTGAAAGGTCACTTCCGAAACTTTACCTGTATTGCCTGAAGAAAGTTGATCATTTTTTGTCTAAAACTTCAAAAATCCTTATGTTAAAAAATAAAATTTCAATCCTAAAATAATTTTAGGAAACATATTCTTATTTTTATTAGTCTATGTACCAAACACAAAAGGAGCATCAGAGATCTCAGACTGGAAAAAATACACATAATGACTTAGCATCTTATATTTATAAAGTTCCTTTCTATTCTGAGGTTAGGACAGTGGTTTGAGTTTTGATGATAGCTGTGAAAGAAACTCCTTACCTATTCTTTACATAACTAGCTCTCTGGTGCTTCTGATGTTTCTTCTCTAATCAGTAGTGTCTATAACCTTGTACTTTGGACTTGGCACTAGATGTCTATTTCCTAGAACAAGGGTCCATGAATAGGCCCATCATCAAAATCCAGTATGATGCCTACTGATTTTCCAATACTTTTTTATTATGGTAAAACACATATAATATGGGCTGGAGAGATGGCTTAGCGGTTAAGGCACTTGCCTCCAGTGCCTAAGGCTCCAAGTTAAATTCCCCAGTACCCACATAAGCCAGACCCACAAGGTGGTGGCCCTGGTGCTCTCTCTCTCTCTCTCTCTCTCTCTCTCTCTCTCTCTCTCTCTGTATCTCTCTGCTTAAAAAAAACACATATAATATAAAGTTTTCTAACTTCATTTTTAAGTGTACAATTCAGTACTATTAAATGCATGTATAATAAGCATATGACAAGGCCAAACATCGTAACACTTTAATCAATAGCTTCCTATTATCTTCAGGAAACCACTGTTTTATTTATTGTCTCTGTTTATCTTACTATCTAAAATATCTCATTATAGAACATATGCCTTTAAAATTATACATATTCAGTATATAAATACAACTTATATATATTTACATACCACATATAATTATATATATATGAATATACATGTAATTTATATAAAATATTTATTTTATAATTAATGGCGTTTTTCTGGCTGGTTTAACAGCATAATGTCTTCAATATTCATCCATGTTGTAACACAGTCCAGAATTTGCCTGTTCCATTAAAGGATGAAAATACTTTATCATATGTGCAACACTTTGTTTCTCCATCAATCTGTCAATGGACACTAAGGATTTTCCACGATTTAACTATTGCAAAGTATATTGCAGGTGTGTATTAATTCTCTTAAACATGAACCTAGAAGTAGAATTACTGGTAATTGTATTTTTAGTTCATTGGGGAATCATCATACTGTTTTCCACAGAGGGGCATACAAATTTACATTCCCACCAATCATTCAATGGTCCAAACCATGTAAAGCCAGATGCTGGAAGTGGTACATGCATTTGGAGTTCACTTTTAGCATCACAAGACCCTGGTGTGCTGTCCCTCTCTCCTGTCTCTCTCCTCCCCTCTCTCTCCCTCCATCCCTCCCTCCTTACCTCAAAGAACTGAAAAAAAATCCTCCATCCCATGGACTAGTCCAGCAATCCCACTGAGTAGGGCCCCCAGTGGGTTGGGGACAGGAAGGGGGAAATGAAGGTGCCATCACAAGACTTGATCAATAAATGCATCTATTAATTCACAATAAGTAATTTTGTAAAAGAAGAAAGAAAGGAAAGAAAGTGAGAAAGAAAGAAAGAAGAAAGGAAGGAATAGAGGCATGGTAGCCCATGCCTTTAATCCCAGCACTTAGTAGGCAGAAGTAGGAGGATCATCATAAGTTTGAGGCCAACAAGAAGTGAATCTAAACCAGGTCAACCTGGTTTAGAGAGAGATCCTACCTAGATAAACCAAAACAAAAATCAATCATGCAAACAAACAAATCCCAGAAAACACAACCATCCAGGAAGTGGTGCCACTAAATCATGACATGTGAGTTACACATACATACAAATACATGCTTTTCTGTAGGTCATGGCCAATTTAAAAATCACTTTAGGTCTAGAAAGATTGCTCAACAGTTAGGGCACTTGACTACAAAGCCTGATGACCCAAGTTTTATTCCCCAGGACCCACATAAAGCCAGGTGCACAAAGTGGCACATGTATCTGGAGTTCCTTTGCAGTGGCAGGAAGCCCTGGCAGGCACATTGTCTGTCTCAGATTTTAAATAAATGAATTTTTTTATAATAACCAAAAAATAAATTTTCCAGTTTAATAGATATCCATGAAAAATAAGAATAAATTGAGAATTCAATTCTCAATTGAATTGTCTGGAGAATTCTACCATATTTATGGATTTACACCTTGTGTAAAATACTCAAAAATAATTCATATTAAAAACATTTGTTGATAGTACTTTTTTCTTTTTAGTTTTTACATATTTTATTTACTTATTTGAAAGCAGAAAGGGATAAAGAGAAAGAGAGAGAGAGAATATGATACACCAAGGCCTCTAGCCTTCACACCAGACATTTGTGCCACTTAATATGTCTGGCTTTACATAAGTACTTGAGAATCTAATGTATAGATCATTAAGCTTTGCAGGAAAGCACCTAAACCACTGAGCCACCTCTCCAGCCACTCCTTTTAATTTTGAATTACTTAATTCTATTTAACCGTCATTTATTTACAATTAAACAAACTTATATTATCATCTAAATCAAGAAGCCTTGAAGATATTGAAAAGGATGACATATGAAATACTTTCTGTCATAGTATTGAAAATATTAGAACATAATTCTCATAGGTTGTTGAACAGTCACTAATGTACTACATGTTGTTTATTCATTTTATGTTAATGGTGAATAAAATTCACAGTAAATGTGTTAAATCTTACAGAAAATACTGTACTCTGGTATGGCAATAAATACCATATGCTACTTATTGTATCAGTGATTTTTCTCATTAGAATGACCAAATACTTAGGAGAAAGGGGCAAGGTTTATATTGGCTCACAGTTGTGAGGAATGTAGTCCATCAGCAGCAGGAATGGTTCTGTCCATGGTACCACCAAAAACCTGTGAATGAGGATTATCTGGCTTAGCTCACTTTCTCCTGAGACCCCAGAACATGGATTGGTTGGTGCCACTTACATTCAGGTGGAGCTTCCCTGAAACATTTCCCTATGCAAACACAGAGGTGTACCTCCTATGTAGTTCTAAATCCAGTCAAGTTGACAATGAGGTTTAATCATCACATTTATTAACATCAAGGACATTGAAACTCAAGCCATTTATAGAAAAATAATTTATGAGAACGGACTAGTATTGTTGGACATAAAATTGAAGTTTAAACTATGCCAAGTATGTAAGAAGCACATACAATAAAATGTGAAGCATAGGAAGAAGATGAGAAAAGATCAAATTAAGGGAGACAATTTCTCCCATAGAGATGTTTCAGGTATCATTTTAATTTAAACTGAATAAAATATAGCCAGTGATACACATTCTACAAGTGAATGTGGTATTTCAAACCCAGAATTTAATTTACAAATTAATTAATCAAAATATTAATTTCTAAAAAACATATCTGAAATAACTGTCTAAAGGAATGCAAGAAAAAATACAACTTTTTATAAGAATCTTGTATTTATTAAAATATAGGGTAATGACCCAGTATTGTGACTCATGCATGTAACTTAGGCTAGCCTGAACTACATAATGAATTCTAAACCAGCCTAAGTTATAATGTGGAAGTCTGTCTCAATAAGCAAATAAAAAATGCAGGAATGGTAACTATTCGATGATGAACCTTAGGCTAATTAGGGAGTTGAGCCTGATTTTGGGATTAACTAAATTCATTTTCTATATAATATAATCAATAAAATCTCATTTTAAAAACTGGCTTAGGGCTGGAGAGATCATTCATTGGTGTAGTGGTTTGCTCCATGTGTCCCCCAACTGATGGCCATTTAAGGAATGGATATGTTCTGAATGCTCGGTCCCCAACTGATGGCCATCTAGGTATTGGAACCTTGTGAGAGGTGTGTTGTTTGTTGGGGGTGAGATTATGGGTATTTTATCCCTCTTCCCCTTGCCAGTGTTTGGCACACTCTCCAGTTGCTATTGTCCACCTAATGTTGGCCAGGAGGTGATGTCCACCCTCTGCTTATGCCATTGTTTACTCTGCTATCATGGAGCTTCCCCTTGAGTCTGTAAGCCAAAATAAACTCATTATTCCCATCAACTGCCTTTGGGTCAGGTTCTTTTCTGCACAGCAATAAGAAGTTGACTACAGCATTTGGTTAAAGGAGCTTGCTTTGAAAGCTTGACAGCCAAGGTTTGAATCCACACTACCCATATAAAGCCAGATGCAAAGTGATGCATGTGTCTAGAGTTTGTGTGTAGTGAGTGGTAAGAGGCCCTAGTATGCCCATTTGTGTGTGCTCTCTCTTTCACTCTCTCTCCCTATCTCCTCTCTCAATAGAAATAATTAATATATTTTAAAAAATACTGATGTACTGGAGATAGTGGTGCATGGCTATAATCATAGCACTTCATAGGAGGGTGGCATGAGATCAAAGCCAGCTAAGGTTATATGAGCCCAAATATAAATAAATAATATAATGTAATGAACCGATTCATTCATTAAAATATTGGCACATGAGAACACATTGAATTTTACTAGAGAGTTTTCAGAGGAAGTAGCATTGGTACTATCTCCAACAAAAGTGGACTGAAGACGAAGAAGAAATCACATTCTGGGATTCCAAATATCAATAGTAAAAATACATAGCCCATATCTCAGTGGCTCATGGAGACATGCATATCAAAGGAGGCATCCTTGAATCAGGAAAGACAAATCTCCCCTATTGTGTTGCTTCAGAGAAGCTCCCCCCCTGTCACTCATGGAACCTTGTGTGTCTCTGGATGTTCAGGGTGCTGAAGGAACCCAAGTCTGAGTGGAGAAATGATTTGTAAACATCACAGTGTTTTACATTACTTTTACATTCTCAGAGGCAAAATGATAACAATGTTACTTTGTTAGGAAGTTTTCCTTGTGTTAATCCAAATTTTCACTTTAACACATCTAAATATATATGTCTTTGGAAGGAACTACACAAAAAGTTCTGTCTTTCCTTTGTAGGAACTTTCAAATATGAAATTTGAACATTTAACATTCTCTAGATTTTTCAGATGTCAGGTGTCATGGTTTGATCCAGGTGTTCACCACAAACAAATGAATATGTTCTGATTGATCGATCCCCAGCTTATGGCAGTTTGGGTTTTACAACCTCGCTGGAGCTGTGTTGTTGGGGGCAGGCTTATGGGGGTTATAAGCCAGCTCCCCATTGCCAGTGTTTGGCACACCTTCCCGGCATTGTTTGCAGTGCTGTGGCAGAGGTGATGTCCACCCCTCTGCTCTTGCCATCATTTTCCCTGACAGGATGGAGTCTCCCCTCGAGTTCATAAACCTAATAAACCCATTCCTCCAGAAGCTGCTTTTGCTTGGGTTCTTTTGGTGCAGCAACTAGAAAGTTGACTACAACATCAGGTTAAATTGTACAGTTTTTGTTAGTAATCCCTATGCTCATATGTAATCATTTTTGTAAACACTGTGTGTGTACTATGGTAACTAACAAGATTTTTCGTAGTTGTTGCAAATTCCTGAAGGAAACAGTTTAAAAGTGAATAGGCTTATTTTGGTTCAGTTTCAGCTTGTACCCACTACCTAAAGTTTAAAGGAAGGAAAAACTTTATGAGAGTAGCCCTGTGTGGCCAAGAAGGGTGCCCACATCATGGCAGCCTGGAACCAGCAAGACAGGCAGTAAGAGACCAGGGACAAGGTATTCCTTCAAAGGAATGCTGCCAGTGACCAACTTCCTCCAGCTAGTTTCAACTTCCCAATAATATCGGAATTATTCCATTAATAGATTAATATACTGATAAACTAAACACTCCAAAGAGACAATCACTTCGAAATGACTAGATCTACCAGCTGAGGACCAAGCCTTCCACACATAAGTCTTTGAGGCAATACTTTATAATAAAACTAACATTTACTTGAATTTCTCTATATGTTAGTGTGATACTTAAAACTGTCAACTTGACAGAATCTAGACTCACATATGAACCAAGTTGCATGTCTATGAGGGAGTTTCTAGGTTGGATTAAGTGACAAAAGAACAGTCCTCAATGTGAGTGACTACATCCTGCACAAGCATTCATCTATGACTGCTTCTAGGTGTTGAAAATAATGTGACCTGCTGCCTCAAGCTCCTGTCCCCATTACTTACTTGCTATGACGTTCTGTACCCTCAGACCTTGATCCAAAATAAACCCCTTTCCTTAACCTGTTTTGGCCACGTACTTAGTTATAGAAAAAAGAACAGTTATCAAGTTATCAAAAATGAATAGTATTAAACTGTTTTTCATTATCAAAGGATGCATAGTTACTACTTCTAAATTGGAGACTTCAATTTCTAATGCTGCTAGAGGTTATAGCAGTTATTTTTAGAAGGTCAACAGAAATGTTTTAGACTGACCTAGTACTTAACAGTCAATTCCCGTCACTAGGTCTAATTCACACTGTGCGTCTGCTTGACAGGCCAAGTTCCTTTCAGCTTCTGCATAAACTATTGGGGCTTACTGACTTCTCTTGAGTCAATATGTAAAAAGCACTTATGAGAATTAATTTTCCAAAATCTTCAAAAAATTCAAAGCTTTGCTGTAGCTATCCAATAGTTAATGCAATGAAAGTAATTGAGGATGTCTTGCAGAGTAAGTGGGAAATTTATCTTCAAATATTTAAGGATTAGTCATATAAGTAGAAAATAAAGGTCAACTTTTCTTCATATCACAGGACAAACTCAAGTAGAATATCCGGGTTTAAGCACTTATTATCTCCTCTTAACCACCCTTCTTTCTGTATTTGAACAGCTTTATACCCTCTTCACTTCTCTAGTTTTGTAAAATGAAAATTAAAAAGACTCCTACCTCAAGGTGTTGATGAAATAATTCATTTAAATTTGACATAATGATAAAAGTGCTCACTTGGGGCAGATTGTCGGCTTCCTTTAAGTCGACTTTCTTATCCATGTCAAGTATTTGTTCATTCATTATGGGTCCACCCAGATTCCTTCACTTTCTTGAATGAATGTCCTGGTCCTCTGAAGTCACTGTGCTCATGTGCCCCATGGTTTCTTCATCACTTTGGCATGATTTAGAGAACAGAGGTCACATCCTCGCCTTTTCTTTTCAATAGTCCCTCCATACTTCCCCCAACCCCCAATTTACTTGCTTCTACATAAATAAATTCATTCCAACATTTTTAAACCTTTCTTGGCAATAATCGTGGCAGGTTGGGTATTCTGCAATTCATACACTGTGCATTTATTCCCCTGCCAAGCATTTATTATCTGAACAGGAGTAAGATGTAATATTTTCCGCCAAGAATTTTTAAATACGACAACAAACAAATAACAAAACCAGATATACAGAGAAATAAACACGACATATTGCCTTTTGTACCAAGTGGCAGATGCTATTTATAAAATTGTTGAAGTAAGTTTCAGGATTGTATCAATGGATTTTGACTGAAAAACATTAGCAAAACCTTCATAGTGTTATATTTAAGACTGAATTTGAAGTAGAAAGAACACTATAACAGATGGACAGGAGATGGAATGTTTTTCATTAAGACCTTTCCAACAAGTTCTGTCAGAATTCATTGCCCACTGTTTTCATTTTGCTTTCAGATTTTGATGTCAATTATCTCTGATTGTCTTACAGTTGAGCAGTGACTACTTCAACTCCAGAGCAGCTGATTCCTGGAGGGCAGGCCTCATTTGCTAGAGTGATTCATATCCACCTCATTTCCATTCAAAATTGTTTTAAGTACTTTGCATCAAGTGAAAAATCGTCTGTCTTCTTGCCAAGAGCAGCACATCTGAGAAAATCGTACTTATGAAAAGTGACAGGAACTATGTGTTAAATTGAATAGGGAGGGTGAAGGGAGGATCAGTAACCTCAAATGTCATTAAATTTTGGGTTAAATCTCATTATCAGATGTTTGGAAATATAAACCCAACTGTTAGGAATTTTCAAATTTTTCTGTTATATTTTGGTTTAGGGAGCTTCTACTTGAGATAAACTGAACACCAACAGAGTTTGGGTAACCTCTTTTTACTAATTGATGACATCATTAATGTTGTAGTACTTGTTTTGCACAAGTCCTTGACTTGTATTGAATTTACTAGCTGATGTGATATGTTTTCTACAAAAGTTCTTACTGTGATGAGAAAAATGTTGGAAACTGAGAAAAGAGTACTCAGTAGTGTCTATTAAGGGCTTTGAGGAGATATCCAGAAAATAGAAAAAGTATAGCCTTCTTATTTACCTAAGCTTCCGAGTTCAGAAGAAAATATAACAAAAATTAATTTAAAAGTAGACAATTACTGTGATGGTTAAATTTTATTGTCAACCCTGACCTATCTAGTGATCCACAGTAGTATTGGATGGGTCTCTGAGGTTGCTTACAGGAAGGAGTAACTAAAGGAGGAGGTCCCTCCTCCAGAGTGAGCCCTTCCTTCAGAGTAGGCAGCCCTCTCAGTAAGGGGCAGGATGCAAGGTGAAGGAAAGCTCTCTCTTCCTTCCTCCCACCTGGCAGCTGGTGCTTATTAGGATTTGCACATGGATCCATCCTGCTCAGCTATCCTCCATCAGCATTGGAACCAAATTTCCTCAGCCTTCCAGCCTGGACTGAAGATCAGCGGCTCCCCAGGAAACCTTGAGGTTTTCAGGGCTGGATTACGACTGCTGAGGCATCTAGCCACGTGAACTGAGCAGTGACCAGTTCCTTGACTCGGGCCTGTAGACTGCTATTGTGGGACTGTCGTAAGTTAATCATATTATATATATATATATATATAATGATTATATATAATCATATATATCATATATGATTATATATTTGCATACACCAATGCAGGAGTGTGCATAAGAGGTACTCAGCAGCTCTCCATATAGCCTTTTTCTAAGGGGTCATGTCTTGACCTGAAGTCATTGTTCCTTGACTTATCAAGAGAATCAGAATCGACTAGGCTTTTCAAGGACGTGGCACTTCATACTTCACTATTTTCAGGGTTTCTGTAACAAATACTACAGACTGGATATTTTAAATGACAAAAATTATTTCCTCAAAAACCTGGAGGCTAGACATAGAAAGTCAAGTTGTTGGCAGGCTTGGTTTCCTTCAGTTCATTGCTTCACAGCTTGTAGATGCACTTTTCCTCCAGTGTCTTCTCCTGATCTTCAATCCAAGTTGTGTTCCAATCACCTCTTTTGATTAGAAACCAGCAGTATTGGCTTAGGCATATTTATAATGACCTCATTCCACCTATATGATCACCTTAAGTTTCTTTTCATAGTAACTTTCTGATGGGAAATGTGGACTCTAATATTGAATTTGGAGTAGATGAATATCATGAATCATATAGATAGTTACATGTATATCAGGAGTGTTTGTATTCATGTATTATAAAAGCACACACATTTACCATGAAGACACTGGCTATACATGGTTGTTTCTGCCATGAAAACACTAAAAAGATATTTAACGGTATTTTTCCTCTTGTCTTATGACATTGGTTATGAAAATGATCAATTAAAATAACATATATCTCAGAAATAACTAAATCTTCACTCATTAAAACATATGAGCTGGAAGTTCTTCAAAAATGCAGTGGAGAATTCAGACGGACTTAGCCACTGAATTGCAGAATCCTCTCTGGGAATCTTAATGTGCTTTTCCTATGCAGTTTCTATCCCCAGGCACTTGGAAATTCTCTGCTACGTAAAGCTAAAATGCATGTTAGAGCCCGATTGTGGTTTGAATGTGAAATGCTCCCCATAGGCTCATGCATCTGAACATCACCCTGGGATGTTATTTGGAAGGTTTAGAAACCTTTAGGAGGTGGAGCCTTGCTGGAGGAAGTGAGTCACTATAGGGACAGGCCTTGTAGTTTGATATCACAGCTCCTCTTCCATCCTGTTCTCTGCTCTGTCACTGTAGATGCAACATGAGCAGCTGCTTCATTCTCAGCTGCTATGCCATCCAGGTCATGACTGACTATATCCCTTCTTAAACTAAAAGCCAAAATTAACTCCTCCCTAAAGTTTCTTCTTGTCAGGTGTGAGCATTGAGATAAGCAACAACAAGCGTATATTTCCTAAGGTGAATTAATGTTAGAGAATATATCAGGGAACATTTTCCAAATTACAAGAAGCATGTCAGAATTTTTAAGCAGGAAGGATGGAGAGTCTGTCACCCACTCTCCTTTGAAAAGTTATGAGTATCCATTTTTCTGTTTTACTGATTATGTGATGTCTCTTAAAAGTATCATCAGTACAGGCATTGCCATATGAGGCCCAGACGTGGAGATTTAACACTGAACTTTAGGCAGAGTCACTTATTTATTAAAGGCCATGGAGTCTTGTATGACATCTCTGGCAGAGGCAGAGTGAAGCATCCACGCTGCATGCACAGGAAGTCAGCAGTGAGCAGGAAGACAGAGGGCATCATGCAAACAGTGCCACAGAGAAGGGATCCAGAAGCTGGCCAAGCTGGACATTCTTCATATCAGCTGGGAGAGAGATCTTTGATAATTGTGACTTTGGTTCCAGCAGCACTGTCACACTAAGAAAGTGACTTTCAAACAGATTGCTATAAACTGTCCCCAAATCTAAATAACCAGTGAAGAAAAAGTCCTGAATCTTAATTTAGGTTTATGTTTTGCTTTGTTTCTACTTCAAATCCCTCCCTCAATCCTCTGTAATATAAATCCAAGGTTTATAATGACCCCTGCAGAATGAGAGTTCTAGACCTTCCTTAGTGGTTACTGCATCTCTTTATCTACCATAATTATCTTCAGCAAAGTGTGAAGACAACTTGGTTTGCATTTGCTATTTGTCAAGAGATTCGTACAAAGCCATGAAACTAATGAATTGGTAGGATGACATATGCTTTTCTGACCCAACGCTTCCTGCAGGTCAAAGAAAAATCATATAGCTGTAAAGAGTTATATTTGCTTAGATTAATGAGGTTTCTGTTACTTGCAGTGGCAGAAATCAAACTGAAGACTTTGTCCATGCTTAGGAAAACGATCTACCACTGTCCTGTTATGAGTTTAAAGCTAGAAACATTTTGGGCTATGTGATTCCCTTAATGAGTCACCATATATAAATTATATAGAGCCTACAAAAATACAAAGATACTAAGTATTTTTGATAGATGAAGGGGTTTGTGATATCAAGAGTATAAAAGTTAGACTTGCCTTCAAGAGAAGGTGTATAATTTAACAGAGTTTGGAATATGAGTTTAGGTCTTCATTTTCTAGCAGAATTCTGATCTATTCCTACTTGAACCAGCAGGCAACTTTTTCAGTTGTCAGTTACAACTATAATAATTTTGTTGCTTTCAGCGGACAAAATATTCAGTGTTCAAGAATGAGCCTTGAGTACTCATTAATCAATCTTAAAATTCAATTATATCATTTCTAGTTATTACTGTGGCTGGATTTTAGTTGTAATGATTGAGAAAATGTTTATTATAACATTATCATTTCTAGTAATTTACAAGATTAAAATATACCCCATGAAGTTTTTGTAAACATATCAGGATATCTCATTTGAGATCTCATTAAGGCAATCTGTGAAGTAATTAATATTAATTCTTAATTTGACAAAGGCATAGAGAAAGAAAGAGAAAACCTTTTTCAGTTTGACACCTCAAGGCCAAAGAATTTCAATCCTTTTCATCAAGACTCCTTTGCTTGGTAAAGACTACATTAAGAACATGAAGTTTCATATTGATTCTCTTCTGTCTTCCAAATCTTTCACTATGCATTATGATTTCAAACTCCTGAATCCAAAAACTCATTACAGTAAGAATGAATCACTGGAACATCATTTTTGACACAGAACACAATTTAGAGGCTCAGTCCAAAGAGGTTTTGTGATGGTTCGTTACTTAAAATTCATATTTAAATTGCTGTTTAACCCCCCACCACGCACATGCACACATTTGAATGAAGCAATTTAAAACCATAAAATTAGAATAAAACAATGTCATCTCAATATTGTCTGTTACATCCTTGAGAATAATCTGCTAAGCAATTTATCTGACAAGTATTTTTACTTCATATTTCCCACAGCCTAGACAGTTATGAAGATATCGTGACCCAATCCATATGTTGTAAATGAAACTGGAATAGCAGATATTTCTTTTCTTAATTATCCCCTAAACCATGCTGGTGGTAACGTGGGCAGCAGACGGAAAAGGAAAAACCTAGCAAATTGTCCAAATGGCATAGAACCAAGAAGCCTAGAGTAGACATCAGGAGAGCAGGAATGTGGGGAGGTATTCCTGAGTGTGTTTCAATTAATTACCTGTGTGAGATAAAGAGAGAAGTCACTGAATCTCCCTTAACCCAAGATCACTAGGGTTTCGTTTTTCATATAAAAAGGATAAAGTTCTAAGATGTCTAATGCCACTAATGCTCTGATCCTCAGAGTGTGTGTGTGTGTGTGTGTGTGTGTGTGTGTGTGTGTGTGTGTATACATGCATGTGTTCATATGTGGTGATTTCTGTGCTCTGTGCATTTCATCCCATGGATTTACTTTTGGCCAAATACTCTTCCAAGCATGTTACAAATATTAACAGAGCACATTTGTCATGGCTAGCTTTATTCCCCAAACTGTATACTGAGAATCTATATCATTTCAGCTATTTCATGTATATAATTAAATGACTTTCAGTACATTCACAGAGTTAGGAATACATCTTTTGGTTTATTGCCTTATAAAAGAAACCCTGTACAGCTTGGCCATCATCCTCACTCTTAATTTTCCCATTTCTCACAGTCTGAGGAAACCACTAACCCATTTCTTCAAGTATGGCTTTTCCTAGTCAGGATGTTTAAAATGGAAGGAATGATGTTATGGAAGGATATGTGTTCCTTGGTAACTGGCTTCCTTCACATAGATTAATATTAAAGATTTATCCATCTAGCAGCATGACTGATTTCATGGATATTTCTGTATTTTTAGTGTTCATTTATAAATTAATTGGCCTTTAGGTTGTTTCTACTTTTATGGCTAAATTAATAATGGTACTATTAATATTCATATTCAAGATTTTAATTACTATTTGTTTACATTTCTCTTGATTATGTAGTTTGGGGTAGAATTGCTGGGTCAAATGGTAGTTCTGTTCAGACTATTAGGAAAGGCCAGGCTATCTTCAAAGCAGATGTTCACTGTACTACCCTGTCATCAGTATAGGAAGGTTCCAGTGTCTCTGCCTCTTGCTTCTCTCTCTCTCTCTCTCTCTCTCTCTCTCTCTCTCTCTCCCTCTCTCTCTCTCTCTCTCTCTCTCTCTCTCTCCCTCTCTCTCCCTCTCTCTCTCTCTCTCTGTGATTATATTTACCTTATTGACTAGGAAGTGCGATTACACCATGATTTTGATTTGCATTTCATTCATAATAAACAGTTCAACTCCTATATGTTTTCATTGGCCAATTATATATGTTCTTTTTGAAAAAATGTCCATAAGATCATTGGCCTATTTTTTCAAATTGAATTGTATGTCTTTTAGTTATGTATTGATGACTTAATTAAGTAATCTAAGCATAATTCTCTCCTTTTTATAGACTCTTTTTGTTTACTTTTTTGATATTTTGTGAAGCACAGAAGCACAGAATTTTTAATTATGATAAAGTCCCATTCACACACAAAAACAAAAATAAAACACAAAATAAAAGAAAGGGGGTGGGAAAACAAGAGAGAATAGAGAATATGGTCAAGTGGAACCAGATTTTATATAATATATATATATGTAGTCAGCCTCTCATTGCTGTGAGGAAAAGAACCCAACCAAAAGCAGCTTGTGGAAGGAATGGGTTTACTTTAGCTAACGGACATGAGGGGATGTTCCATGATGGCAGGAAAAATGACTGCATGCATATAGATAGGCTGGACATCACATTTGCCACAGTACTGCAGGCAGCACCAGGAAGATGTGCCAAATACTGATAGCTATAAAGCTAGCTATAATCTCATATGCCTGTCCCCAACAGCACACCTCCAAAAAGGTTCTAATTCCAAAATTGGGGATCAAACATTCAGAACACATTAAGTTTATGGGGGGTATCTGAATCACACATTACACACATACACACACACACACACACACACACACACATATATATATATATATATATACATGTATATGGTTCAACCCAATACTCAATTAAAATTTTAATTTTAATTCTTTCAATTTACCTAAAATAAATCTAATCAAAGATTTAAATCATTAAATGTGGTACCCTGCTAATGAGGCATGGAGGAAGTAGGGTTTTGCTGAGTCTGGCAGGCTTCTGGGACAGTCTCCTTCTGAAGGAAGTTGAGGCAAAGTCCGGGGCCCCCTGTAAATCTTAGCAATCCTGAAAACTCCAAAGCCCCTAGGCTGGCCACAGCTGTCCCCAAGATAAGATAAGCAGATCAAAGCCTAACTTATTCCAACTGCAAATAACAAACCTAAAGATTTCATTTCCTCTGCTAACATCACCATTCTCTCACAGATCTTGCTTCCTATGCTTCTACCTGTAGGACCCAGCCTGGTTGCATATCTGAGAGCTAAGCTTTAATATGCATCCGGATGAGAGCATGATAGCTCATGCCTTTGTTCCTAACACACCTGTGCCCCCAGGAGGCAGGGGGGGATGGCTGAAGGCCCTAAATCCTGCTTACAAGTGCTAATAGGTTTTACTCCTGCTGCCTGAGTTTTTGTAGCTGTGTTCCTGTTTACTGAGCCCCCTTTGTGTAAGA
>PVHP010008525.1:0-17189 GCA_004024765.1 Zapus hudsonius | reverse complement strand
ATGTTAATTTCAACATTCATGTGCTAGATCTTGATAGTGATTTATATAATTATAGATATTTTAATGCTTACTTGAAATAGTTTATCTACAAATAATATTTTATGTTCTAATATTTTCAAATATTTTAGATTCACAGAAAATTTTGTAATGTCGTAGAGAGAATTCCCATGTATATCATACCTAGTTTCTTTCCCTATTAAAATATATTAGTATAGCATATTAGCCAAACTAATATTTTATTATTAACTAATTGAGATTTCCTTAGCTCTTAATGAATGTCATTTTTTTTTCTCTCCTAGGATCTCACATTTTATTGGACTATCTTGTCTCCTTAAGTGTGACTGTTTCTCAAGTGTTTCTTGTTTTTGATGACCCTGGTAGCTTTGAAAATTACTGGTCTATATGATTCATATACAATGGAGAGTATAACCTCCAATTGGTATTTCACTATTCTTTTCTCATGACTCTACTGAAGCTCTGAGTCTTTGGAGCCCAAACACATCATTACAAGTAGTTTCCTGAGTATGGAGTGGATTATCATGGATGCTTTCATTCCCCAAAGTTCCTGATCTGCAGCCTCACTACAGACTTGTCAAACACCACACAGAGGGCCCAGCCACCACAAGTCTGGTCTCCTGTTTCAGAGACTGTGAGGTGGCAAGCATGTATTGTCGATTACAAAGTTATTAGAAATTTGTGACACAGAATTCAAAACACAATACAGTAGATAGATGATGTTTAAGCAGGTTCTCTTTTAGAAAATTCAAAGGTAAACTGTAAGAGAGAAAAATAAAAGAAGGAAATCAATAACAATTACATTTTTATGATTGTGAGATTATTGTTAATATTCTGTATATAACTAGAAAATTTGTAATATGCAATAATATCTGCAAACACCAGATAAAGACTTTGTTTGCCAAAGGCTTTGTTCTTTTTCAGAATGATGTTCATATCTTTCTTGGTGTTATATGGTTTAGACATGAAATATCCTGTGCGAAATTTCGCTTGGTCCCCAGCTCGTGGGTGGCTCTTTTGAGAAATAACTGGATCATTGTGGCTCTCACACAATACGTGGATTAATCTATTGACAGATTCAAAAATTGATGGTATTCTTGGGAGGTTGTAGAACTAGGAGATGAGGTCTAGTTGTAGAAAGCAGGTACTAGAGGCATACCCTTACCATACCTCTGTCTCTGTGCTAACTGGCTTTCTTGATGATTCTCTTGCCTGACACATGCCCACAGCAATGGGACCAAGAAACCCTTGGCTAAATCTTTGAAGCTATGAGGTAAACTGTATCATACCTCCTTTAAGTTGTTTGCCTTGGGTTTCTGTCATAGCTGTGTAAAAGTTGACTTGCATACATGGTCTATGAGAAAGAGCAATACTCCAGGTTCTGAGTAGATACAAGTCCTGATTATTTTCCTGGCTTGTTCGCAACTGCTTCCAGCTTCCTGCAGTTGACTTGTGAACATTCTGTGACACAGGGATCTAATAAGCTCTGAAGAATGAGATAGCAGAAGCCAGGACCTGGTTCAATTATGGACCAGTGTTTTCAGCCCCTGTGTTATAAGTATTCATGACTTCAGAGACAGTAGCTGCTCAATTATTCTAGATTCTTTTTTAATATTTTATATATATATATATATATATATATATATATGAGAGAGAGAGAGGGAGGGAGGGAGAGAGAGAGAAGAGAATGAAAATAAATGCACCAGGGACTTTAGCTACTACAAACAAATTCCAGACATTTGTGTCACCTAAAGTATCTGGCTTTATGTGAGTACTGTGAACCCAAACCCAGGTCCTTGGGCTTTTCAGACAAGTGCCTTAACCATTGAACATTCTCTCCAGCTCTTATTCTAGATTCCTAAAAGGTCTTGATGAGCAGGTCCTTGCTATCAGCTTGTGATTAACATGAGAAAGCAATAAATATTTGTTGTTTCCAACTACTGACATTTGGGTTCTAGAACTTACCATAGCACAGCCAACCTATCGAGTCTTACAAAAGGTCTGTATATCTACTTCAGAATATACCAGATGACTCAATTTCTTGAACTGAATGTGTATCACATGCATGTGTATAAACTTAATATCTTTTTGATCCAGTCATCCGCTGATGGACATACAGATTGTCTCTTGTGTTGAATGTTCCACTAAACATGTGAGAACAGGAATTTACTTGACATACCAAATTTAGGTCCTTTCAATATACACCTAGAAGTAGGGTCACTGAAGTTATTTATTAGATGAAAGAATTGTGACATGAACTAGTTGCCTTCTCATGCCTCAATTTGCCATATCCTAGAATGTGGATTGCATATCTGAGATTGCACAAGAGTGGTCATCAGTAATAAGACACTAAAGAGTAAAGTAGCTGCTAGCGTACAGATCCTTAGTAAGTGCTGGATGTACAGTTACTTTTATTACTTCTGGTTTCTATCACTTTCATTTGCTTTCCATGTTTGGACTCATTTAATCCTTGTAATGAATTTTTGACCTTTCTTTGGAAATAAACAAAAACTCACCAAATGAGAAAAGAAGGGGATGTTTCCTCAGAGCTTAATGTGGCAAAAGGAACCAGCCCCCATCCCTTGGCTTGGCAGAGACTTGAGGTAGACAGAGCAGAGGAAGCCTCACCCCAGTCAGAGTATACCTGACACCACTTTCCCCTTTGGTATATTAAATCTTATCTTGCATCCATGTGATATATCTAAAACAAACAGTAGTGGAAGGTTCTCTGTTCATGACCCTCATCAGTCTCCCCACGTCTACAGGATAAACTTTACAGTCTTGAGCAGGTCATTCATGGTACCCTTCCTATGTCTCCAGCATTCTCTAGCGGCTTTGCTTTCTCTGAGATCAAGAACAGTGGCATGTTCATGTCCATTGCATGCCTATGGCAGCTAATGCTGTTCATTATCATCCTATAGGGAGCACTCTCCATCCCCCATGGCTCTTCTCTCTGCCTTTTATCTGCTCAGCTATCACCCTGTCAGAAAGCACTGAAGCCACTGTGTTCCTCCTAGGCGCTGGCAGCACACCACATGAATGCTTCTGCCCCAATCCTTACAGCATCACATTGGAGCCTTCCCTTCACACAGGGATTCTCTCCCCTTCCAGACAGCGTGTTTCCCAAAAAACATGCTATTCGACTTGTCTTGTCTCCAGTGTTCTGAACAGGTCCTGGCACATATTTCATATCTAACACTGATTAAGAGTGGGGAGTGAAGAACCAACATTTTCAGACTCTTTGAGAAAAGTTATTTCCAAGGCTCTACATGTAATGAAACTTACATTAGAAATGAATTCTGGAAGATAAATTCAAGTGGTCAAGTGGAACCAAATACGATTAAGGCATTTTCAATATCTCCTTCATGACATTTCAGAAAATATCTCTATTCTGAGGTTATGAATCGAGCTCTTTCTTAGGCAAAGACTGTTCTTTGCCTGACACTTAAAATTGGGGGAAAGGGGGCTGGAGAGATGGCTCAGCGGTTAAGGCACTTGCCTCCAGTGCCTAAGGCCCCGGGTTCAATTCCCCAGGACCCACATAAGCCAGACCCACAAGGTGGTGGCCCTGATGCATTCTCTCTCTCTCTCTCTCTCTCTCTCTCTCTCTCTCTCTCTCTCCTCTCTGCTTGAAAATAAAATATTTTTTAAAAATTGGGGGAAAGGGTGCATTTAGCAGCAGTTGGTTTGTGCTAGAATGCAAATATCTGCTTTATCTGATTAAGGTTTTTATAAGAAACTCAACACAGTGAGCAAAGAGCCAATCTTAAAACAGAGAGGAATCAAATCTCAGAGAAAAAATCGGTGACAAAAGATCTTAATTCAAGGGAATTTAGTTTGTGAACTTTAAAATGTTGAGAGTGATAGACAATTGTGTGCAGATTGGACATTGGTGATAATAACAGAATGTTCTCAGTTAAAGCTGGAAGCATGTGCCACCCTACACAGAAAACAGAGACAGGACACACATGGGTTTGTGTGTATCAGACATGGCTGTATCAGTAATTGACCAATTTGGAGAATTAATTGCAAGTATAATTCAAATTTGTAATTGAAATTTAAAATACTTGATTTATTAATGGTATGGCTTGTTTTTAAATACAGACACCTATTTAAATTATGTATTATTATGACTCAGGAAATGTCTCATAGGGGTTCATGTGGCTGAACATTTGGGCCTAGGCTGGTGAAGCCTTTTTGGCAATTGTGAGATGTGGAACTTGAGTAGAGCGAGTCAGTCAGTCAGTGTTTTGGGGTCTTGAGGTTTGTATCTCAGACCTGCTTGCAGCCCTCTCTCCCTCCAGATCCCGCATATATGAGCAAGCTCTTCTCAGCCACTCTTTTTCCATATCTCCTTGATTGAGCATATATCCTTAAAAAGAGAGTGAAATAAATCTTTCCTCCCTTCAGTTTCTTTAGTATATATTTTATCACAGAAACAAAGAAGTCACTAATTCATATCCAAATGACCTTAATTACTTATGTTCTAGTAGAAATAATGTTGAATTTGCAGAAAAGTTAGATGGTGGGCAAAGTCTTTACAAAAAAGTTGTAATGTCATCCACAGGGATTAGTTTCCATCACAGTTCTGAAACACAAATACCCAGTGAGCTGTGAGGGTTCTCCGGTTGGTATTTATTTGAACCCTCATTACTGAGTATCAAAGGTACCTCATCCAAAAGGAATCAATCAATTATCTGATTAACACTTATGTAATAATGTAACAATTGAGGCAAATTGGGAGAAGGAAAAGGTTAACAGATGTGTGTTTGCATAATTGGTATTGTACCAATTAACTTATCAAATATGACAAATTGGAGTAAAGCCTAATTGATACAGAGAGATCCTTTAGGTTTGTGTTCACTTCAGAATTACAATGCAATGTGTAAAAAAAGTTCCGTGTCTGAAAATATACCTTAGAATTTGTCATGACTACATCTATTTTGATTGTGTCTGTATGTGCATGTGGTATGTGCACAGGTTTGTATGTGTGCTTATGTGTATGGGGGCAGAGGTCAATGTTGAGTGTATTCCTCTATCACTCCTCACAAGGTCTTTTTCTGAACCTGGAGCTCATGGTTTATGCTAGAAGAGCCAGCCAGCCAGCTCTAGGGATCCTCCAACCTCCTCCTTCCCAGCACAGGGGTTACAGACATGCTCACCAGTGTATACACCCAGAGTTTATGTGAGTGCTGGGGATCTGAATTCATTACCTCATGTTTGTGCAGCGTGGACTTTCCTGGGCATGTGATTCATGTTTATTTCCATAGGGACATCTCCCCAGACTTTACCTATGATAGTTCATGCTGTTGTCTACAGTATCATTAAGATGATACATTTCAAGAATCAGGACAAGAACAGATCATTCATTTACAAAGATGTGGTTGGTCTGTCCCTGCTTGCAGCTCATTGTGCACCAGCACCGTGATTTGTTAGGAATGTTCAGGAATCCAACTGTGTTGAGCCCAACAAATAGTTCAACTAAAAGAGATGAGGTCCTTAGTTTTCAGTTAGGAGGTGTGTGTGTGTGTGTGTGTGTGTGTGTGTGTGTATACAAAAAATCTATTCCATTTCTGACTTCTGACTTTCCTGTCAGTTTTGTGTTACAGCAGAGTGAAGTCTAAGTAATTATTCAGGTCCTCTGTAGTTTCTATCACGTGTGTCTTCAAGAAGATTCCATGTCTTGAAGACACTGATGGAGTAATTTTAGAAACTATGAGGAAAAGTATAGATGTTGTAGAACTTATGATTAGGTAGGTGAAAACACATCTTGAGGACGTTTGACACTTCAAACCTCAGGTCAGGAAGGCAATTTGAGCCCTTTAACCATGCCCCAAGTCCTACATGTGGGATGTAGCAAGGAGGATGAAGATGAACCCAGGAGATGGCATGGAGCAGTACCCTCGTGTTCTATGCTGCAAGCATTGAGCTAAGCCTGCTAAATTAGAACCAGAATTAAAACACACACACACACACACACACACACACACACACACACACACACACACACAAAGTTCTTTCTTTCCTTGCCTTCTCTCCTCCGTGCTTTGTGAGCACATATGGAGTAAATGATCAAGAGTTTGTGATCTTTGTATTTCATGGTCTGGCAACACAATGACCTTCTAGTTGCTTTCTAGTCTGTTCCCACCTCCTGCCTGTATGCACTCCTGCCTCAGTTGGCAGAATCCACACAGCAATAAGATCTCGAGAGTCCTGTTGATCCACACCTTCTGGCCTGCCTCTTTTCCCTTTCCTGGCTTCTTGATGACTTCAGGTCACTCTGGACCCTTGTGTCTCCCAAACTTCAGGTTCCTCTTCTCTGGCATTGACCACAGCTCTCTCACCTTCAGTCAATCTGTGTTTGATTTGGATTTTGAGGGCACATATGTCTCCCAAGTCCTTGATGTCAGCATCATTTCTCCTGAATTTTCCATGCATCTCAAAGAAATCTTTGGCTTATCACAAAGAATTTCTCTTTTCTTCATTTTGTCAAGAAAAAGAATCTCAGGTCATAGTTCCTTCCTCTGTGATGCCCTCATCTGTCAAAGTGACAGCTGCTTCCAGACAGATAGCAATCTGTGCTAGTCCCAGATAACTTGCATGGGGTAACTTAAAGGCACCATTATCCCTGGCTGCTTTTTCAAATCCTCATTGAAGTTGCCTGTTTTGTCAAAGTTATTTTTAGGGAAAATCTCTGGAAATTCATTTTTATTTATTCTTCCTTGTTGTTAGCATAATGTGATTTTCCTGTTCCCAGGTCTCATACCAGGTACTTCAATTCATCTTCATAAGTCTCTAGGCTTTCCTAGGCTGTTAGTTTCAGCTTCATTGGTTTTTATGACTTTCACAGTTTTTTTTTAATTTCCAAAAAATATTTTGCACATATATACATGTGCATGTGTGTGTATGTGTGTGTGTGCACCCGTGCACGCAGATGCACACAAGCACATGCATATGGGTGGATTGCAAGCCAGAGTTGACATTTGAGATTTTCCAGTTACTTTCCACGTTAATTTTTGAGATGGAGTTTAGCTGACAATAGAGCTTTGGCTAAGTTTACTTGTCAGTGAGCTCAGCACTTCCCTGTCTCTACCTCCTCATGGTTGGGGTTATAGGTGTGTGCTATTAGAACATGGATGCTAAGGACCTGAATCTATGTCATCATGCTTCTTGCATAGCAGGAAGCCCACTAAATTTTCTCCCCACCAGAACGTTCTTCAGTTTGGGGGAGTAATAAAAATGAATATTTAGAGTATCCATCTTGGGGACTTTCCCTATATCTTTGTAATTATTAGACTGAGGCTCTGGGTTGTGAGGATAAAGACCACAGCCATAAGCTCTCTATTCCACATAGCTGTGCGAGGCAACCTGACTTTGCAGTGTTGATGTTATCCTTTCTCACCTGCCCAAGGGAGTGTTTGTCTGGTTTCCTACTGTGCAGCCCCACGCCTTCCTTTGATGTGATTTGTTATTTCTCTTCCTTCCTTCCTTCCTTCCTTTCTCTTTCTTTCTTTCTTTCTTTCTTTCTTTCTTTCTTTCTTTCTTTCTTTCTTTCTTTCTTTCTTTCTTTCTCTCTCTCTCTCTCTCTCTCTCTCTTTCTTTCTTTCTTTCTTTCTTTCTTTCTTGAGGTAGGGTCTCAATCTATCCCAGGATGACCTCTTGGAACTTAATCTGTAACCCAAGGCTAGCCTCAACTCACAGTAATCCTTCTACCTCAGCCTTCAGAGTGCTGGGATTATAGGTATGCTCCACCATGGCAGATATCCCCCTGTACTATTTGAAAGATGTCACTGCACAGGGCCAATTTAGGAGCAAGAAGTTAGGGTTCATCCCCTATAGGGCAGAGTATCTGCAGACACTTATTTGAATTCTGCAAAAGACATTTGTCTCTTTCTCACCATTTGCTGGTTCATTTAGTCATCTTTATATCCATATGTGTGCTTCAACGTGGATATAATTCTACTTCCTGGATTTTGCTGTGCAAATCATTCCAGATTTGGTACACTTTGTGTTAGATTCAACTCCTTTGATGGGAATTTAAAACTTTTTGGAAGGAATTCAGAAAAGATGGACTAGCCAGCATGAGAGCCTTTGGTTTAAGTTTCTACATATACATAATGGCCTCCTTTATCCAGTAAACTTTCATTATCAGTCACTATCAAGTATATAATCACCGTGCTTAAAATTATCTGGCTGTCTAAACTCTTAGGGAACTGATATATTTTCTTCATTGTAGTGAAAACAAATCACAAAAGAAAAATAAAACTCTATGACTGAAGAGAGAATGGAGTGAGTATGGAACACACCAAATGCTCCACTCTTTTCTCTTCCCAAATGAGAGTTATTAGTGCAATCAATATCTACACTATTAGACACGAGAGGTTGACATTCACACAGCTCCAGATATTGATCTTGATGCTCTGAATAATAAGCACATTCCATGAAAATCACAAAACATTCAATTAGATTGTAAATGAACCCAGTGGGCTGCGTGGTTGTGTAGTAGAACTTAATAAATATTTATTAAGGTAATTAGTTGATGCTATTTGAAATGTTTTATTCATTTAAAAAGAGTTACGATTGATTAAAATATCTTACAGTGCTAATCTTTACTTTTGTAGGCTTCAGTTCAAAATTCCTTTTACCCCACATCCATTATTCCAACACTGGCTGGTAGACATATCAATTATATATATTATAATTTATTTTTATTATATATATATATATATATATATATATAATTTATGTTTAATATCTTTACATATTTATTGCCAATAATTAGGTACATTATATGAGCAAATACGGTAGTGGTACCCTCAACGATATATATATATATATATATATATATATATATATATATATATATATATATATATATATATATATATTTTTTTTTTTTTCAATGACTATACCTAAAACAACAAGTTCAGCAAAGAATTCATGAAGAGCAAAACCAAATGTTTGTCACTTTCTGGATGGGGCGGTGATGAGTGATTCTCAACTGCATTATCTTTTATAGATTTTCATGTTTTGCATAATAAGCATCCATTACTTTGTTCATATAAACATGTTTTAATTTTTTAATGCAAATTCTTCTGCTGATACATTCAATCAGTGAACACCATAAATCAATTTTCCCCTATTATAGTGACATTACAATGCAAGCTAAACAATGTTACTGGAGAAGTTTAGGTGAACTAACAAAAATTTAGTAGAATCATTAGTAAAACTTTATTCCTAACATTGGAAATGTTTCATCTTAGTCTTTGGTGACAGCTCTGAACAGATCCCAAAGCAAGTAGGGCCCCCTCTCTAGTAAATGGTCATTACACAAACAAAGCACCGGAGTCCACTCTGTACAGGTCACACTGCTTAATTCCAGGAGCAGTTCCTTGTGGTGGATTCCACAAGTAACCATTTCCTCCCCACCGCCATCAGTGTGTAATCCAGCTTACTCATGCTTTGAAGAATGCACCTTTGATGCTCTGCTCCTGACTGAATTGCAAAAAGTCAGACATTGTGTGGAAATGAATGTGGGTTCCAGCCGCCAGGAAGAGGGTAACTTAATATGCTGTAGGTGCACCAAGGCTTTCCTTTGAAGTCTGTTCAAGGGAAAGGTCTGGCTTAGCAACAACACAGATTCTTTCTCCGAGGCTGCATTTGCATTTTGTCAATTTCACGAGGTCATACCCAGAGCAAAACTACAAAGCAGCACATTCAGCAAGTGCATGGGCCCTTTGTCCTGTAAGGCACTCTACTAAAGTCATCTAGGGGGTGGGGAGTGGGCATGAAAGGAACGGAGAATCAAAGACATGATTGACTTAACCACTCTCAGTGTACATGGATGGGGCTTTTATTCTTTCATGGACAAGCCATAGGTTTACGTTATAAAAATATCTTATACCAATATCTCTTACCAAGTCTTTCAGATCCTGGTGGTGGTGGGATGGTGATGGTGATTGCGTTTTCTCTAAGCTCTATGTACCCCCTACATTCTTAGAACATTGTCATACTCAAGTTTTAGGCTTCATAGCATTAAGGTTTATACTGGAACTAATTTGGCAGTAACAACTCAATACTCTTGTGTCAGTTCAGGCAAGCTCCATAGACCCTCTCCCCTTGAGTGGGAGGTGTCTAGCTAGAGCTCAAACCTAGGCTCTAAAACTGATTGGTCAGATACAAACCAACCACCTGTCTCCCTGCTCACCTCGGGCAGGGAATACTCAATGAATAGATAATTCTGTCTCTTCCTCACATGCATGGCCTAGAAGAAGGACCTCTGACTTTCTAGGGACCTGTAAGGTCTCCCCAGCCTCACACCAAAGCCTGTGGTCAGGGGCTGGATTTCTCTTCCACCTAAACCTTTCAGTCTCATGCTTGTTTAGCTGAACAGTATAAATTCTGTTAAAATTCTCCATGTGTTCTCCCTTCACTGGTGGCTGGAGAACTCTGTAACTCCCCATGTTCCCTTAAATAAAGTCTCCCAGTATACCTTAATATCTGGTTGTCTATAACTTTAATTCTTTAAGACAGATTTTTAAACAACAATTTATGGTGACAGCACCCCATCAATGGAATGTAATAATTTCAGTATTGTTGATCACTCGGGCAGCTAAAGAGAATGGAGTGTACACACTTCTGAGTCATCCAGGAAGTCCCAAGGTCAATATTGTCTTGAGTTCTAGATGTTTCCAAGGCATGGGTTGTGGTTTAAATGTGAAATATGCTTAAAAACTTGGGCCCTAGCTAGTGTGCTAGTTTGGAAGGCTGTGGGACCATTAGGAGGTAGAGGCTTCCTGAAGGAAGTGAGTCACCTTGCAAGGTTGTGTCTGACCCTGGATTCTTGCCTTGCTCTTTGCTTCTTGTCTGTGATGATGTGAACTGCTCTGCCGTGCCCTCCCCATCATGATTACATGAGCACTCTGAAACAATGAACTTCATTAACTCTTTCCTCCTTCAAGTTCTTCATGTGAGGAATTGACTTCACAGTAACCAAAACTAACTATTGTAACAGACAGTAAAAGGAGCTGTCACCCAAAGTCAATAAATCTATGGTATAGTTATCTGAGCACATAATAAATGGTAATGCACCTTATAGTATTACTTCATCTCTTCCACAACTTTGTAAGCTTGACTTAAACATGTCCTATTTATGTCTATTGTTCTCAAGTTATGAGCAAACAGTCTCAAATTTTGTAAAGACGCAAATAATTTTATATTTATTGGGATAAAGAATAAAATCCTACCTTTGCCTTAGGAATGTCACCATGACATGTGATTTCTTAGATGTCCTTTTCTGGGTCCTCATTTGCCCATCAGTCCCCCTGCCGGCTAATACCATGGAATCTCCTATTGCTCTGGGGTCAGGAAGCTGATCAGCTATTCAAGCCGTTCTCCATATTCTGTTTACTTGTACGACTTGTACTATGACATGTTCCTTACACATATTTCCTTTCTGACTTCTGTTCTATTAACCTCGTTCAATTCATCCAAGTGGCTGCTTCTGTATTAAGGTTTTATCTCATTTCTTTCCTTTAGTCTAGAGATAGAGACTAATAAACATGCCCTTCATTCTCAGAAAACGATGGCAATTCAGAATCTCATTTACCGAGGGCTTTGTCCTGCCACTTTGTGTTAAATGGAACTCATGGAAACACAGAGAAAGTCATACAGACACCAGCTTTGATGTTTCAGACTTGCAGGATGGTGGAGAGAATACTCACTGGATGGTCAGGCAAGCTCAGGATTTTCAATTTAGAGACTTTCACGGAATTAGAATCAGTTTTGTGGTTGAGAGAAAAGGATGTGCCAGACTATTCCACACCAGCACTAAAAGTCAGAGAAGAAAGTATGTGGTGAATGGTGAGGAATTCTAATTAGAGTTTACTGAGGGAAGGAAACCTTTATACTCCATGTGCCATATAAAGATCTTATTTAAAAAATCATTAAAGGATCCTACCAAAATCTAAGTTGTGGAAATCCTTGCAGAGAAATAAATTATAATCAGTTAATATGCTTGTGTTTTCATAGTGGCTACTTAGAGCATTGACAGTGTTAGTTTTCAATAGACACTTATTCAAACATGGCTGGTATATAGTGTCATGGTGTGTGTGTGTTTGTGTGCATTTTTTGTGTGAGTGTATGTTCATGTGTGTGTTTATGTTTGTGCATGTTCATGTATGTGTTCATATTTTCATGTGTGTGTGCATGTTCATATTTGTGTTCATGTTCATGTGTGTATGCTTGCTTATGTGGGTGTGTTCATGTGTGTGTATGCATGCTCATGTATGTATGCATGTTTGTGTGTGTGCTCATGTGTGTGTCCCTGTTCAAGTCTGTGCCTATATTCATATGTGTGTGTCCCTGTTCATGTGTGTGTGCATGTTCATGTGTGTGCACTTATGTGTTCATGTGTGTGCACATTTTCATGTGTGTGTTCATGTTCATGTTTTTGTGCATGTTCATGTGTATGCATGTTCATGTGTATGTATATGTTCATGTGTGTGCATGCATGCTCATGTGTGTATGCATGTCCACATGTGTGTGCTCATGTGTGTGTCCTTGTTCATGTGTGTGTGTGCTCATGGGTGTGTCCCTGTTCATGGGTGTGTGTATGTTCACATGTGTGTATGCATGTTCATGTGTGTGCTTATGTGTGTTCATGCTCAAGTGTCTGTATCCATGTGTGTTTGTGTGTTCATGTGTGTGCATGCTCATGGGTGTGTACATGTTCATTTGTGTGCATGTTCATGTTTGTATGCTTATGTGTGTGTATTCATGTGTGTGCAAGCATGCTCATGTGTGTATGCATGTTCTTGTGTGTGTGCTCATGTGTTTGTCCTTGTTCGTGTGTGTGTTTATGCATGTCCATGTGTGTGCATGCTCATGTGAGTATGCATATTCATGTGTGTGTGTGTGCTCATGGGTGTGTCCCTGTTCATGTGTGTTTGCATGTTCATGTGTGTGTTTATCTATGTTCATGCATGTGTGCATGTTCATGTGTGTATGCATGTTCATGTGTGTGTGTGCTTGTGTGTGTTCATATGTGTGTGCATGCTCATGTGTGTGTGTCCATGTGTGTGCATGCTCATGTGTGTGCATGTTCATGTGTTTGTGCTTGTTCATGTGTGTGCATTTTCTTGTGTGTGTGTTTGTGTGTGTGCATGTTCATGTGTGAGTGTGCATGTTTATGTGTGTGCATATGTGCATGTTCATATGCACCCTTTACACACATGTATAAAGGTCAAGGTCAGTGAACAACCTTGGGAGACAGACTAATATCTATGTATTTTGAGATAGAATCTCTTATTAGCCTGAAGCTCATGGATTACACTACACTGACTACCCAGCAAGCACCATGGATGTACTGTTGTACCCATGAGCTTCACATGGGTACTAAAGATCAGATAGTTGCAGGTCCCCTTGTTTACCCAACCTCCCAAAAGGACAAGCAAGAAATTGGATGCTTTGGGTGTTAGGATGAGTTTCTTTAGAAGCCAACCTTAGAGTCTATAGCCATTGGGTGATAAGAAACACTGTGCCATCAGAAAATAATATCTATCATCTATATATCTATTATCAATATCACCTATCAATGTATTACCTCTCTAAATCTCTATAGTTATATGTTTTATGACAAGAAATTGGATAATGTGTTTATGATGGCTAAGAAGTCTTGAAATACCATCTACAAGGATGAGCTGGGCACATAGTGTTTCTGGATAAACACTATTGATTTCATTCAGAAGGCAAGAAAAGCTGAAAAAGATATCCCAGTTTAAGGAGTAAGCCAGAGACAAGGAGGCACGTGTCTCCTCCCTATGAATTTTTCTTTTCTTGGGCTCACAATGGATTGGATGATGATCAGACTTTTGGGTGAAGGGTGGGTAGTCTTCAGTGCTGAACCTACTGAGGTGCCACTAGAGTGGGTGAGAGAGTCACAGCTGAATTTTAAAATCAAGTTTGTCCTCACAGCACTCACTTTGTTTCATAGGAAATATGGTGTTAGATATTATTCTCTTTTTGAGTCTTTGGTTTGTGGTACTTCTAATACAACATTGGTAATTAAGGAATGAACATACTTTTCACATCTACAATGTTACAGGTAAAATATGACTTCAAAATCAGTAGTTGTATATAACATATATGGGAAAAATTATTTAATGAACAAGGATGGGTGTTGAACTGAAGTAACTAGAAATAGACTGAATAAAACTTTACAAAATTCTACAAATCATTGAATATTCTAGCCTTTGGTTATGTGAAAAAAATTACATGTAAAGAAGTGAGCTACCTCTTTTTCAGATTAGTCTTGGAGGTGAAGAAAGATATCACAAGAAGATTGGGAGAGAGCTCACAAGCCTGAGGATCTGGGTGAGATTGTTAGAACCCACATAAAAATGCCAGGTGGGCTTATAAGGCAATACTGAAGAAGCAGAGACAGTCAGATCCTAGAGACTCACTGACAAGCCAGTCTAGTCTAACAGGTGACCTCCAGGCCAATGAGTAAGACTGTCTAAAAATAGGTGGGTGATATTCCTGGCCTACACACACACACACACACACACACACACACACACACACACGCACAAAAGCACACACGCACGCACACACACACAAGCATTTACACACATGAATGTGCACATACACATGCAGTGGTTTCATCTCATCTCAATCCAAATGACAAACAAAAAATTAATGATAGCAAATGCAGGTGAGGTTTTGGAGAAAGAGACTTTTCACTGTTGGTGTGAGCAAAAACCATTGCAGCCACTATGGGAATCAGTGTAGAGGGTTCTCAGAAAGCTAATAATTGAATATGACTCAACTGTACCACTCCAGGTCACACTGTATATTCTACCACAGAGATACTTGCACATCCATGTTCATTGCTGATCAACCTATTTACAATAGCTAGTGGAGTCAACATAAGTCCATATATATATACATGATATATATAAAGTTGAGGGGAACAAAGGGGAGAGAATGAGGGACATTTGAGGAAAAAGAAACAAATTTTGTTTGAAGACAGCATAATGAAATCTAATTCTCTCATGCTAATAAAAATGGTTAAAAAGAAAGGTCTTAATTTTTAGCTAGACATAGGTATACATGCACTCAGGAGGCTGAGACTGGATGATCAAGAATTCAGGCCAGCCTGGTCTATAGAACTAAACCCTGTTTCATAAGAGAAAAAATATATATATTTGCTTTTGCTCATCACTGTATTTTATTTTTCACTGGAATCACACAAATATTGTTTTCCCAGCATCACATTAAGAGTTGCCAAAATGTTAATTAACAGGTTTTTTTTCTCTGTTATCATTATTATAACAAACTTGGCTCTTGGCTCCATAGCTACATATCTTACTGAAGCCAGAATTGCTGATTGTTTCCCAACAGGAACACAGTCATCATGCACACTTCTTAGTGAGGTATGAAAGTCCTCACCTGTGCAAAAGCTAGCTCCAAGCAAAAAAAATTCCCTAAAATTGGGAGATCCAGACCACCAAAGCTGATTTTCTGAGGAAATGTCACCCATGTGTGTGTGTGTGTGTGTGTGTGTGTGTGTGTGTGTGTGTGTGTGTGTGTGTGTGTGTGTGTACATGAGGACAGAAGTTAACATTAGGCATCTTTTTCAATAGCTCTCCACAACTTGTGTGTGTATGCATGTGTATGAGTTCCTGTGAGAAGAGGTCAGAGGACAACCTCAGGTTGTCCCTACACATCTTCCACCTTGTTTGAGATAGGGTCTTTCTTCATCTCTCCACTGAAAATGAGTCTACTTATATCTGGCTTTACATGGGTTTGGGGATCTCAAAAGTGCAATGAGCACTTTTAACCAGTGAGCCATCTCCCCAGCCTTGTCCTCCTCCTCCTCCTCCTCCTCTTCCTCCTCCTCCTCCTCTTCTTCCTCTTCCTCCTCCTCTTCCTCCTCCTCCTTCTCCTCCTCCCCCTTCTTCTTCTTCTTCTTCTTCTTCTTCTTCTTCTTCTTCTTCTTCTTCTTCTTCTTCTTCTTCTTCTTCTTCTTCTTCTTTGTAGACAGACTCAGTGAACTTGGGATCACTGATTCAGGAAGAGGCTTTCAACAATGGTAATCCACAAAGGGACACAAGCTCTCAAACCTTCACAGCAAATTGTGCCCACTCCCTCCATTTTGTCATCGCTGATCTCACAGAGGGTCTCAGCAGACCTTTAGGCTATCATTGACTATATGTGAATTAAGTCTCTTAACCTTATAACAGAATAGTAATATTAATCTCACGTGTTTTTTTGAGAACTATACAAGCTAGGAAAAATGCAGCATTTTCAATAATGCACAAAGCATAAGCTTGATGGTAGCTGTTGACTGGAACACTGTAGTGAGAAATGCATCAGTCCAAAGATACAACACAGTCTTCCTCATCATACCACACCCACACCCAGCCCCCAGGCTACCCTCTCATCACTATGGGAATCATAGTGATCATGTTGCCATAATTTCTATGGCAATACTACAGCACACCTCCAGCTTTTCACCAACTATATTTCCATTCCGTTCATGTTTCCTCAGATATCTCTGTCTACTACTAACTCATCTCCCTCCAAGTTCTGAATTCTTTCTTTACTTTGATTATAGGACATTTTCTAAAAATTATATACTAGACATGGATACTAATTGGAGGTTCCCACTATTTTTGGGCAAATGCAAGTTGATTCTTTTTTTTTTTTTTTTTTTGGACACACACCTTTGGCCTCTTGTAATTGCTGTGATTGTCCCTCTCCCCGTCTGCCTTCTCTGTATCCATTGTCTGAAAGGCCAGTGCACTGCAGCTGTCTCATTTATATAATTCAGCAAGTGTTCAAAGAGACAGAAATCTGAACAGAATTGTTCCTAGCTGTAAATAGAAGCAAGTGCATTGTGTGTTTCTGGGTAATTTCATTTGTGGTTTCCATTCAAATTCTCCTACAAATGCCTTTGTCTCAAGAGCAGTTGAGTTCCTCCCTCCTCTGCCCCATCTCCCTGAAATCTATGTGACACATACAATTATCCCAGGCTTTTTATTTCAAATTTCTAATTCCATCTCTTCATGCAGTCCCTGTTATTTTATGCATCCTTCCATTATGTGCCCTCTGTAAAAGTGGACTGAAAAACTTGGATCTCAAGAGTCAGTAAAACATGGCAACTGTGTGTT
>PVHP010008524.1:0-53036 GCA_004024765.1 Zapus hudsonius | reverse complement strand
GGGGGGGGTCATGAAGAGAAGCTTGTCAGAGGATTGGTTGCTGGTGGGAGGGGAGCCCTGCGAGGGGAAGCTGCTCAATTGGCAGCGCGGCCATGAGGGGACAAGAGCTTGGGGTGGGGGAGGGTTCAGCTCTGTGTTCCCCTGAGGAGCAGAGAGCCGCTGGGGAGCCCTGTGGTGGTCCCGAAGCTGGGGAGAGGCTGGGCCTGGGTTCAGTTCTGGCTGCGACTCAGGGCCTGGATCCCAGCTGGAAACTCAAACCTCCACGGAGAGACAGCCCGTGCCCTCAGGGTGAGCACCCGCAGGAGGTCCGGCCCGGAACCAAGCTAGGTCAGGTTGCCCAAGGATCAAGTCTGCCTGTGTACATGGTGGGGGGGTCGTGGAGAGAAGCGCCCGAGGATCGGGTGCTGGAAGGAGGGGAGCCCTGCGAGAGGAAGCCACTCAATCGGAGGCCAGGAGGGGACAATGGCGGGAGCTTGGGGTGGGGGGGGTTCGACTCTCCACTCCTTTGCGGAGCAGAGAGCCGTTGGGGAACCCCGTCTGCGCTGGCACAGGAGTTGGGAGGGGAGGGAGGGGAGGGAGGGCCCGGGCTCAGGTCCGGCTGGTGTCCAAAGTTTGGATCCCAGCTGGAAAATCAAACCTTTACGGAGAAAGTCCTGGCAACACTGTTACTCGTCCACCATCTTGCTCTGCCCCCTCTCAATATGTTTCTTAGAAGTATTTAATAGTTAAGTTGGAAAAGGAACTAGTTTCTGTTACATGGGTGGAGCCTGCTATCGTAATACACCTTATCAAACAATCTAAGTACCATTCTCTCACAGAAAGCTTCCCAAATTCCTATAAACCAGGTCAGATTTATCCTCATTCTCATAGCAAATGTTATACATCCTCACTTAATCAAACCTTGTAATATCACTTTCTCAGATAATGAACTCTGCTTCATGTCATGTCTACCTTGTTCATTTGCTCATATCTTAAAAGATTGCACAGTGAGCTGGAGTGAACACAGGTTCAGAAACTTGTGTTGAGTTGATAAATTCTTCTTCAAATGAATAGTGGTGTTTTCTGTCAAGACCATGAAATAAGAGAAGAAAGCTCCTCTAAGGGGCAGGAATATAGTGGGGACCAAAAATGACTGGAAAAGCATCACAAATGTCACCAGGAATAACACTCCCCCCTCATCTCCTTTTTCCCTCTTGTTTTCTCTCTCTCTCTCTCTCTCTCTCTCTCTCTCTCTCTCTCTCTCTCTCTCTCTCTCTCTCTCTGACACACACAAACAATTTTGCTTCTCTTTGTGTTTCGGCTTCATTCATACTTTCCTGGAGACTTATTCCACTGTCTCTCTAGACACAAGATACATGATATGATCTTGTCCCTCTGTTATAGTCTTGGAATTTATATCTTTATGTTTTATGATCTTAGTAAAGACTAATATTACCATCCCAGTTATTGTTGAACAAGTTCAAGATTCACTAATGGCATTGATCAGGATTAGTGGGGTTCAGATTACAATCGCTCATGGCTGGAAGCATGTCATGGAATAAATGATTTCAGAGATCCATTTTAGCAGAAAGATGTATATGTGGGTTAAGGGTGAAGTAATGAGTACTATTAATATCTGATAAGTCTACTATGATAGCATTTGTCACCACGAATGCTTCTGGAACATTCGACCATAAATGTTGATGTCAGTGAAAACACAAAAGTAGGAAATGGCATTGGCCTCTCTGCAAATCCCATCAGGGAAAAGCTGAAGGTTTAATATGAAGTATTTATAAGCATTTCTTTTTAAATGAAGTGTCTTTGTTATTGCCCTTTATTCAAAATATCCCTATGCCTTTGTAATTTTCCCTTAAATCATTGTATGGCTTGCAACTTCTTTGTGGTACCAACGGGCTACATATCTACCTCTCTAGTATTCAGTATCCTGCCAGGAAGTCATTCATCTTCTAAATCCATTTATCACCTTATTTATGTTCATAGATCTAATTTATATTATTTTTATTTATTTACTTGCATGCACACTATCTGTGTGTGTGTGGAGAGAGAGAGAAAGAGAGAGAGGGAGGGAGAGAGAGAGAGAGAGAGAGAGAGAAAGAGAGAGAGAGAGATTGAGTAGTACGGGCACATCAGGGCAACTTGCCAGTGCAAACAAACTCCAGATGCATACACCACTTGTACATCTGGCTTCATATGGGTACTGAGGTATCAAACCAATGCTGCCAGGCTTTGCAAGCAAGTGCCTTTTACTGCTGGTTCATCTCTGCTGCCAGATCTAGTCTCTTAATGGGATTCCAGTGGTCATATTGTAACATTATGGAAGGTCATCTTCCAAAAGTCCATGCAACAGACACTAAGATTCTCATTCCCACCCTCAAATCCACATCGATGGGGAGCTGCTCTTTCTTTTCCTTGCTGACTCTCCTGAAGTATAGGATTCAGGCATTTCCTCTTACCCTCATACTTCTCATCACTATCTGGGACAAAGATATGGTTGTGAAATATATCTTTATCATGTTAGCAATCTATCTATGGGATTTTTATAAGCAAAGTTAAGTTAAATATATGACCAAATGGGAGATTAAATTTTTTTTACATCCTGCTCTATCTTTATAAATAAATAAGAAACATGAAAGATATTAAAAGGTAGGTACCCATGACAGTATTCACACACTGCATGCCTGTAACCCCAGTACTGTTTGGACAGGAGAGAGAGGGTGGAGATAAAGGGATCCCTGAGACTCCCTGGCCAATCTAGTCTAACTAGAAAAATGGTGAGTTTCAGGTTCTGAGAGACTTCTATTCAATGAAATACGGTGATGAGTAAAATAGAAAAGGATGCCTGATGTCTTTTGCTGGCTTTCAAAATAGTAATTTAGAAGATGAAAACATTAGATGTATTTCAAATTTGGAGTTTATTTCTCTATTACAGGTAAAGACTATTAGAAATTATAGTATGGATTTTATTATGATTGTTTTTAGATGAACTCACTAGGGTTTAGGCTAAAATATGTTTTTAGCAGTTTACATCTTTCAATCATGATGTCAGCAAAATCATTTACCATTTAATCATGAAATCAGACAAATCATTTACCATTATCTCCCCTTTGTACATTGCCTGGGGAATCACCTTCAAAGCCCTCAAGAGGGCTGGAGAGATGGCTCATTGGTTAAGGCACTTACTTCCAGTGTCTAAGGCCCTGGGTTCAATTCCCCAGTACCCACATAAGCCAGACCCACAAGGTGGTGGCCCTGGTTTGCGCTCTCTCTCTCTCTCTCTCTCTCTCTCTCTCTCTCTCTCTCTCTCTCTTTTGAAATGAATAAATAAAATATGTTTTTTAAAAAAGCCCTCAAGTGCCAATTAATGTCAGACAACAACTTTTTTGTATTAACTTATCTGGAACTATACCTCTATCAAACCACTTTCTATCACACAATTTTATTTAAGAATTATCAGATTCTAGACTGAATTATGATTTCTAAACAATACTGAACTGGAAAAGAATGCATAACAACCCTGTGTAAAGTAAAGGAAGACAAGAGAGTTTATCAACTTTTATTTTCCTTCCTTACCTTTTTGGTGAGTGAAAGAACATGAAAAATTTTACTGTTAAGAATAATTCCCAACATTTACATATGTATCTGGGATCATTTTATCTTTATAATGATCCATACCTCTTTTCAGTAGTTATGTACCAAATTTTTCTATCACAATTTAGCTTGAAATTTCAAAACAAATTCCCTCAGCTATGTATTTCCAGTTCCTGATTTGCTTTGAGCCTGGTCTGTGATTATACCCAGGCTTAACTAGCTTCAAACAAAGTGAAATATTGTTTAATGTCCTTCAATAAAAATTTGATAGAATTCTCATGACACAACTTTGTCACAATATAAGTAACTGATTTTCAAAAGTATCTAGTTGCAATGGAAACTTCCAGTTTTTGTGCCTCCATTTTCAATATATTCATACGTTTTCTGATTATTTAAGGTCCATAATGATGCTGAGGAGATGTTTGTTTCTGAGAAAGCCTGCAGCCAATTGATGGAATGGTTCATTGGCAGGGTGGCTCCTGCTCAGGTGTCATACCCTTAGATGGGGTGATTCTTTGGTGACCATTTAGAGAGTAGTTACTTAGGGTGTCTTCTTTATAGACCTCATGGCTGGCAAACACAAAAGCTTATGCAAATAAGAGATGAACACAAATTCCATACTAAGTATTAAACAGATATTGAAAATTAGGTGAGAGCCACCACCCCTTCAGTTGAGATGATAGCTTGAACTCTCTGGGCTCTCTTCCCCACCCTCCGTCTTCAGTGATGAGAGCATGGGAAATTGAACATCCGTCAAATGGTGCATGGAAAAAAAATGTTTAAGTGAATAAATCAAGTTCATAACAATGTGTGGAAGATAACCATATTTGTGAAGGAAGTTTATATCTGCTTCTGGAAATATAACTAAAATTATAAATAAGTTCCCCATTCACAATGTAAATGGGTTGCATTTTCCATTTAATATCTTTCTGAACTAATTTTTTTATAGCATGAGTGTGATGGTCAATCTGAATTGTCAATTTGAGTAGATTCAGAATCACTCAGGAGACATACCTATGGACATGTGTTTCCAGACAGACTTAGCAGAGGTGGAGATATATTCCCTGAATGCGGTATCACCATCCCATGGGCTGGGGTCCATGATCAAACAAAAAGGGAAAAAGAAGAAAGTGAACTGAGTACCAGCATTCATCTCTCTCTGCTTCCTGAGCACAGACACAAACTGAGATTCATAATGCCTAAAAGATACTGACTTGGATTTTTAAGGATAGTAGCCTGTTCTTGGACTATCTAGAGTCATAGGCAAATTCCATTTATATGCACATGTTTTCTTTCCAGAGAACATATGAGTTCCACATAGACTTCTAAACCTAAAGATCTTAAATGTATACATGCAACAAAGTATAACCTCTGAGAACCCAAACTCTGTTTTTCATGTTTATGTCCCTAAACCTAGAACACAGTCATTAAAGGGCATCTTGAAAGCATAAAGTAATAAGTTAATAAAATGACATATTATGTGTGAAAATACTTTATAAAATATAGTTATACTACACGAATATTATTACAATTTTTCCTATGAAACTCAGTTTGGAGCCCAAGTATTTAGACTAGATCTCATCCCTAACTCTATTTAAGTATACTAGACCCTTGTCTTTTCATAATAAGGCAAAGCATGTTTTATTTCATTCTTTCTTTGCTGTACCTCAGACAGTACATTCCTCTAGCCTGTCCATTATGTAAACACAAGGAGCTGTATACAGACAGTCTCATCAGTGATAAGCATAGCTCTAGCAAATAATGATCTTCATTTCTGAAATTTACAGATGTGAAAAACATTTTGTGGCTAGGTGATTAAAATGTGATATTCCTATTTTGTCCACAAGTCTGTATCTGTGAGAAGGTGCTCACCAATCTACCATCACCCACTTCTTCCATAAACTTCTCCTAAGTGAGCTTCACAGCAAGGTTAGGACCACAGTGTACCATCTTCACATCAGCTAGCTCACTGGAATGAAGTTTTCTCTACCTCCACCTTGTCTTTAGACTAATTGGCTTCTCCTATGTAGCCAGCAGACAGAGCCTGTAAACAGTAACAAGTTCATAGGGTTTCCCAGGGTTGTCAGTTTAATCTGCTAAATAAAAGCCATGCTTCTGACAGGTGTTACTAAATGAACCCTGCTCTTTGAACCATATCAAGTACTATGAAGAACTCTAGAAGAAGCTGAGTACTATATCAGGAAAATTAGTGTAACTATTAGGTGGTACTCATACACATCAATTCTAAATCTTAGTGAGCAGGTTTTCTCTGCCCAACATAGTTCTTGGAACAGTCTTCTGGATAAAGCACAGATGGATGAGCAAATCAAGTATGAATTCATGGACATGAACATTGCATATATGCAAAGAGATGGCTAAGGGGTGAGTAATCCTCAAGAGCAAATCTCCAAGGCATAGTTGAAATATCATCACCCAATGAAACAAAGGCAAGAATGTGGAGAAATACAGAGACATCCTAAGAATGGGATTGCTTTACATATGTGGATTTCCCTATGAAATTAACCTTCTCTTGTGTTCAGAGATTCACATGTACCCTGTTTATCAAAATAATCAGATAAAAAGTCCTTATGATAAAAAGCCCATCAAATGTTGAAGAGTAATCAGTGCATACATCTAACACTTGCTATACAAACTCACTAGGTGAACTACAGGGAAAGAATGGGGGATATAAGCAATATTCTTTGAAATTAATGGCACATTTTTTTTTCTGCAGGTTTACATACATTAAAAAACATCAAACTAGAATTCAGAAGATCTTAACAGTCTTGTGATTTACTTTATTATTCAATTTAGTTACTTGACTTTATTTCTCATCAGCAACCGCTAAATGCTAGATTAGATGATATATAATATAGTTTATAATCTCAAGGTTTAATTCTGGCTACTCATCAACCTTGGCATATAAACAGATAAATATGATGAAGATGGACTTCAGGAAGAAGAAAGCTTTTCCCAAAGTCACCCAGCTAGAGTCATATCTTGATGCTTCTTATCAATGTTATCTTTCTCCTAAAGATTTGTAACCCGAGTTTTAGGGCAGAACCCCAAGATCCGGCAGTCCCAACATTCTAAACATAGCTGCTGTCTCAAAATGTCAGTTAAGAGATGAATAATGGTTAAAAACAGTGAAAGAAGGTTTAATGAATGTGGCCATATTGGGAAGAAAAGAAAAAGGGGTCCAAGGGAACTCAACCCCATCTCTGGGATATGGAAATGAAATTGAGATATCGGAGTGCAGTGATAGACTAGTGTACAAGAAAGGCACAGGCTGAAACAGCAGAAGCCTTTAAGTGAAAAGAGGCATATGTTTAAATCCACACTAAAGCCAAACACAAGAGCCAAAGTCAGAAGACAGCCAATAAAATAAGCTCTATATGATGCTTTTTAATTTAAAGCAGCTCCATGAGTATGGAATCCTAAGAATGAATTCTGGTGGAAAAGATTTATTTTGGCTATCTATGCATGAGAACTATTTCTTTATGGTCTTGGTTGTAATTACTGTTGGAAAGGGCTGACGCAAGTGACTCCATTTTTGTTGTTAGCTTTGAGACGGGATCTCCCTGTGTATCCAGGGCTGGCCTGGATCTCAAGTCTCCTGATTTAGTTAGCTAAGCTAAATGTTCAGAGTCCACATTGAGTATATAGGCATTGGCTATGAGTAAATAGTAAGAGAGCTATTCTTTTTGAAATACAAGTGGATTTGAATCTCAAATCTTTCATCTACCAAATAAATCATCTCATAGAAAAGAAAGGATTCCAGCTTTATTGAGAGATTAATTGAATTATTGCATGTAAAACACCTGTTCTAGATTAATGAGTGTTCAGTCACTTCCTTCTTATCCTGGATTAAATGGTTGCCCATTATCTGGGATGAGGGTGAGGTGTACAAACCATCTTCCTCAATGAAGAGAAGATTTTTGACCTGTGTCTGGTGATGCATGCCTGTCAGCCTCTGTGGGGTCATAACAGTATCCAATCCAGGACTTGTATCCAAAAGTGTGCTTATCCTGGAGAGTTAGAACAAAGGCTCCAGCTCCAAGTATCCCAGCAGATGAGGCCTGGCCACCAGTGAAAGAGCAGTTAGTGGTGAAGGTCACACAAAGGAGATTTAACCGCAAATGGCCATGTTGGGAAGAACAGATAAAGGACACAGTAACTAACTCCTTCAGGGTGCTACGTGAGCTTTAGATTAAATATGAAAAGAATCAAGGAAGGGGGCAGGAGGTACGAGTAATTAAACTGCCTTGGTCAAACAGTGTCTGGTTGGTCATTGTCTCAGTTCTGGCTCTGCAAGATTGTCCAAGGGGACAAACAAGTTCCAAAAGATGATAGTTCCTGCTTGGGAGCTAGGGGAGAGAGAGAGAGACAGAGAGACAGAGAGAGACAGAGACAGACAGAGAGACAGAGAGAGAGACAGAGACAGAGAGACAGAGACAGAGAGAAAGAGAGAGAGAGAATTAAATTCGGGCCATCAGACTTTGCCAGCAAGCACCTTTAATCATAGAGTCATCTGTTCAGCCAGCGATCCATTTTTTTAAATAAATTGTTTGCCTGTCCCACAGCCATGTGATTTCCCCAAAGTTACTCTCCACGGGAGTCATGGAGGTGGAAGAGAGAGGCTCCAACCTTAAGGCAACCACTGTCTTGGCTGCATCTGAGTTTTTTTTTAACTTGCAGGAAGGACTGGGAACTGGCCCTTGTGAGAAGAACTAGAGCTCCTAAGGGTAGTAAAACCCACAGAAGGGGAGATATTTCACATTGGCTCACTGACATTAAGTCATGTCAGCCCTGACTCTTGTTCTAAGCTTGCTGAGCATTGCTATGTTCCAGCAACTTCTATTTGCTTCTCTGGAAATCTAGAGAGACTTTTCAACATGGCAGAGGGTAATGGATGCACTAGGGGAGACAATTTCTAGTTGTCCAATTCCACTAATTTAGTCTTTCATAAAACCAATGTAACTGAGAATCTGTCTATATTCCTTATAGAATTGTTTCTCTGCATTCTAAAGAAAAGTGTACTTTCCATCCATATTGAATCATTTTATGTTATATTGTAATGGAGTGTAAAATCCTCCAGGGTAGGAAAAAATGGCACTATGGAGCATTTGTGTCTGGCAAGCCTCCTTATGGAGACATCGTAAATTGACATTAGGGCTGGGGAGACTTCAAAGTGGTTAAGGCACTTGCCTGCAAAGCCTAACAATCTAGGTTCAGTTCCCCAATACCCACATAAGGCCAGATGCACAAAGTGGTGCATGCTTCTGGAGTTCATTTGCAGTCCCTACAGGCCCTGGTGCACCCAGTTAGTCTCTCTCTCTCTCTCTCTCTCTCTCTCTCTCTCTCTCTCTCTCTCTCTCCTTGCAAAAAGAAAGAAAGAAATAGAGAAAGAAGAAAGAAAGAAAGAAAGAAAGAAGTAAAGAAGGAAGGAAGAAAGGAAGCATTTTTTAAAATGCACTTGAGAGGCAGAGGCAGGAGGATCACCATGAGTTGGAGGCCACCTGAGACTACATATTGAATTCCAGGTCAGCCTTGGCTAGAGTGAGAACCTACCTGAAAAACAAACAAACAAAAACATACATTAGAGGTTCCTATCTTTCCTTATTGCAAACGTATTTCTATTAAGTACAAAGCCTGTCCTTTAGAATTAAGATTGTTTGAGCCCTTGCAGAGTATTTAAAATTTATAATATTCGGTGCTGAAAGGTGACTCAGCTGTTAAGGCACTTGCCTACAAAACCTAACAACCCAAATTTGAGTCCCCAGCACCTACATAAAGCCAGATATACAAAGTGGCACATGCATCTGGAGTTCCTTTGCATTGGCTGGAGATCCTGGTGTGCCCATTCTCTCTGTCTCTCTCTTCTCACTATATCTCTCTACTTGCAAATATATAAATGAAAATATTTAAAATTTCTAATATTTTTATAGTTCTGTACTAAGATCCCAAAAAGGTTAACTTTTGTTTTAATCTTCTATACCAGATGTATATAGTCAAAGAATGTATCATACATTTATGGAGACAAACAAATATCCATAAGAAAAATTTAAGCTTAAAATGCTTAACTTTCATGTAAATATGCATATTCTCCTATCTGTCTATCCATCATTCATTCAGCCATTCACTATACCTGCATTCATCATGTATTATGTAGTTCTATCCATTTATCTACACTTCCTCTATTCTATTATCTATCCATCCACACATCTATCTGTCTTTATATCTATCATCTAGCTACCTACCTAGGGATTCGAATAGTCAAGATTCATGAAAACTGTTCTGAGAAATTCCATTTTATTACAAAATACACCCTCTTATTTCCTATAGCCTCAATAAAAAGAAAGAAGCTGGTAAATATGTCAGTCATTTCATGTGCAATTGCACATTTTACAAGATTTCAAGGGACAAATAACAAGCGTCATATTTATTTCTTACAAATAAATAATGTATTTTCAAGTTAAAGAGATTTTGAGGTGAGCTATTTTTTCCTTAGCTGCTTATTCAGATGCTTGAGAAAGTTTTCATTGTTTTCCGTTTCATAAATTGCTCTCATTTATCAACTTTTGATTTGCTTACTTTTCACTACTATACATTATTAGATTTGGTACACTTTAATAGGAATATCATGGATTCAACTATAAGTGATGTGGTTAACAAAAATATTAATAATTGTAAGCCCCACGTTGTGTTGGCCTGGTCCTTGCTCTCTTCTTTTGGTTATTAATTTCTACTTAATTCTGACTCCTTCTAACAATCACTATATCCACCCTTGCATCCATTAATTAATTTGGAGAGGAAAATTGCCATACATTTATCAAGAGATATTTCTAAAAAATAATCTTATACTTAATGATTATTTATAAGAATCTATTTCAATTTAGTGTATAATTGTTTTGAACAATGATATTTACAATGAAAATTATGTCTTTGGAAAGTACTCAAAATTGTAATGAATTTTTTTATACCAAGTGAAAATTACAAGAGGATTTATAACTTTTCTCATTTCTTTTAGAAGGAATGCCAGCAAAATAAGTGAAAGTTCTTAGTTCCAGTCCTTGTGTATACTTCGGAGTAAATATGTAGTAACATGTGTAACGTGAAATCTTAGTAAACCAGTGTAATATTACTTGGACTATTTTGAGTAGGATATATATTTTAGATCAGTTTTGTTTTTCTAGAATTAGGGATGGATTGGAATAGAATGATTTGTATTTTCAGTCCTATGTGACCAGTGACTTTTGCTTCTTTACATATTTGACAAAATGCCTGCTGGTCAATTGTTCAGAAATAAGGAAAATTTTATGTGATTACATAAGCACATTGCCCTACAGTGTGGACCCCTACTGTACAGAAAGGCTTATTTTTAAGAGAAATGTGCCCATTGGGTCTTTCTTGTACAATTCATCACATATTATTATGCAAAGTAAAAGCTGGCAATAAAATGCTTGGTTAGAAAAAAAGGAAAGAAAAATATAAAATTGGATTAATGTCAACTTTTGAAATTTCCCTTGTATTCTATTATTTCCAAGGATGTGTTTGGAAAATATGAAATGCCAACATTTTATTCAATGATGTCATTGCTATAAAAATCATCTTTATTTTTTTTTCTTTGAGTTAACTCTGTTATAGCTTCACTGAGGCACTTCTCAAGCAAAGCATATTGCCCACAGTCTCAAATAGAATTTGACTATTTTATTTTGTTTTGATATTTAGTACCGCCTTATTATCATAGAGGAACTAGAACCAGTTTCTCTAAATATGATTGACTTTTTTCAGAAATGTGAAGTTATCTCACAGCTAAAAGCATTCACTGATTTCATAAATATTAAGTCAATCAATCAATTGGACCTATAAATTAACTCCTGGTAAACTAACTGTTGTCTTAACTTCCACAGTAGTATCTGAAAGAAAACTGTTGGGAACCAATATGAAAGGTGAAGAAAAATATTGGCTATTTTTATTGTATACATTATCAGTAAGATTTCAAGGGAAACGCTGAAAGAGGAGAGGTCTAACTAGATGGGAGAGGAGGCGACCAAGAGATGATAATGGAGAGGGGAGAAGACAAAATATTGCATGTCTTTTTCACATAGAATCTAGATTTATTTGTGTGTGTGTGTTGTGTGTGTGTGAGAGAGAGAGTGAGAGAGAGAGAGAGAGAGGAAAACAAGGGGACTATTTGAAAGGAAGAAGGAGGAAAGAAGTGAGAGAAAAGGGGAGGGATCAGGAGAGAGGTGAAGTTGAACAAAATATGTATTATGAACATGCCACAAAGAAACACATTATTGTGTATGATTATTTAAAATCTTAACTAAAAAGTGATGAAAGAGGTACTTTCGATCACCTGAACCTCTCATGCAGTCTACATACATATTAATCATATATGAATACATATTAACTTCTGTTCATCTATTTAATATTCATATATTTAATCAACCAACCTTTCCTGAGCAGGTCTCCACCAAAGCATTCCTTAGCGACTATGGGGAGGACATAAAGGACTGACCCACAGTTAGGTGCCACTGCAGGTCATTCTAATTACTCTCATCTAACTCAGAAAAGCGAGGGAGAATAAAACCTATAGAAATGGTTCTCCTGTTCTGGGAGTGAATAACAAGGTCTGAGGTCTAGAGGTGATCACCAGAATTAATCTTTGTCTACTGAAACTTCCATGTGAAGAAGAAGGGCATCTTATGTGGGAACCCTAGAGAACTGGTTCTCGAAGACAAGAAGACAAGATGATCGGGAATTGAAATGCGATCCTGAGAGCTGGACAGGCACAGTGGTCATTGTCGCCGGACATGGAGAGTGACAGGGTGTCCAGCTCTGTTTATCATGTCTTTGTCATTCCAGGCTGCGATATTAAAATGCCATGAACTGGGTGGCTCAAACTACGGAAATGTATTCCCTCACAGTTCTGGAAGCTTATGTCCAAGAACGGAGGTATCAGTATGCTTTTATTCTGGTGAGAGCTCTCTTCCTGGCCAGTCTACAGCTGTCTTCTGTCTGTGCATTCGATTTAACTCCCCTGTCTTGTTACAGCTTGAAAACCAAGAGTAGGGAACATGATGGCATCACATACACACACACACACACTCACACACACCACACCACACACACACACACATACACACCACACATACCACACACACCACACACCACCACCCCCCACACACAGCACACATGGCACGTGGCAATCAAAGCTGGGAGTTGTGATTAAGTTAATCTATGAAGGTAAAACAGGAAGGGAACAAAGAAAGAGAAGAGGCAGATGAGACTGAGAGGGAAGACAGGAAAGTGGCAAAGACAGCTTTAGCCAGCAATTTTCAGGTGAGTGACTCACCTGAAAGGTCAAGGCCACCCAGTCACTGAGGGACTGAGAGGATATCCACTTTGCTGCCTGTAAATTTTTGTCTGTGTAGGCGTGTGTGTATGTGTGTGTATGTGTGTGTGCAGGTGCACATGTGTACACAGGTGTATGTTTACATGTATGTGGAGGTCAGAGGACACCTCAGATACTGTTCTTCAGACACTGTCGTGATCTGCCCTTTCTGAGGCAGGCTCTCTTGTGGCCTGGAGCCAAGCTGGTGAGACTTGTCCCATGAGCACCAGGGACCTGCTGTCTCTGTCTCCCCAGAGCTGATATTACAGCGTGTGTCATCACTCCCACGTTTTTACAGGAGGAGAAGGGATGAATCTTGGGTTCTGTGTTTGCATGGCAGGTGCTTTACTAACTAGCCATCTCTCTGGACCTGAATGTACTTTTTCACACAAACTCAGTGAGTCTTCCTGGACACTATGACCTTTACATCCCTGCCTCCTACACAGGACTCCCTAAATCTGATAGTGAAAAATAGCTACCTGTCAAGTGGTAAAGTCCTAAGACCATAAATAGGAAAGGTGATGTACACATTGACAGAAATTTCCAGCTTTTGTTCAAATATTTAATTATTACATCTTTAATCAATCAACTTTTCTTCACCAAAGTGTTTTTTTTAGCCACTATGAGAGGAGAACAAGGGCTTAACCACAGTGAGGTACCACTGTACACATTCCCCTCACAAGTATTAAAGCCGTGTTCTCTTTCCTTCTCACAACACTCAAAATAGGTCTATATTGAGTCTATGTCAAACTCATTTCTTCTGTGGTAGAGAAGTGTGAGTTGTGTTGAGCATACAGTAACACCAAACACATTTCTTAGGACATGACAGTAAGGTGTGTTACTGAGTTAGCAACCACACAAGGCCACAAGGTCTGTTGCAAACACAAGTGTAGATATTTGCTTTGAGATGTATGCACCAACTTCCAACAACAGTCTATCTTAGGCGTAGATGTATCTCTTAAAAGAAAAATAGTATGTCTACCAAATAATCAGACATCTTACACACACACACACACACACACACACACACACACACATCTTTACTACTTTTCATTTCTGAAAAAGAAGAATTCTCAAAGGACCGTTTTCCGAAACACTAAAATTCTCAAAAAGCTTCCCGGAACAGCACATTACTATAACTTGACACCATGTTTTAAATATTACCCAATAAACGTTTGCAAGGCGGTCATAAACCTCACTTCTAATAGCGGGCTTCATGCTGTGCAGCGCAAGTGCAGAGGAAATGGCTGGGCAGAACACTCCCATACAGTGTTCTGGGGCAAGGGAGGCATCAAAGAGCTGTGGCGGCCAGTTCTTTACAGTTCCTCTGAGGAGGCTCATAGCCAGAGCCGTCCCTAATTCCTTCCTCACTAGAGGTCACTTGTTCTGATCCTAACAGCCTCCATGGAAGCACTCAGCCAGACTATGTTTGAGGTGGTTAGTGATGTTGAGTCCTCTGGGTTGAGGAGCTCCAAGTAACAATGCCTGGCAAGTCCACCTACATTAAAACAGGGTCCCTTCTGCTTATATTTTCGATAGTCCTATGGTCACCAAGACTGGGCAGCTGTGCAAATGTCCAGCTGCTGAAGCCCATTTGAACCAAGTAAGGTTTGGGATATGAGAAATCTCTCTTCTTAAAAGGCCACAGGGACGTGTGGACATCTGGCAGATGTGCACCTTTCAAAATGGGAAAGCAAGCTATTGTTACATCACTTTCTCTGCATAGTAGCCAGGAACTCTGAACTGATTTGAATTGGCTAAAAAAAATTGAAGTGCAAGTTTGTGACCTATTTAAGGAGAAGTTGGGAAGCCAACACTGAAATCTGAGATCAGCACAAAGCTTAGAAAAATTGTGAGGCTGGAGTAAGTTGATCTCTTCGGGTGGGCATGGGCCAGTTAGAAGAACTCCATTGCTCTTGGTAACTCTGGGTAGGCTGTATCACTAGTCAGATTACTGAACTTCCCACCTAAACTGCTTTCTGACAAGGCTCTGCTTACATTTAGAAATACTTGAAGTTCCTTTTTCCTCAGAGGTTGTGCCACTCTGAAATCTAGCTGAAATGAACATTACAGTCTTGTTGAGATTTCCAAGAGAAGAAAAGTAGGAAGAGTGGAGAATGGAGACGAGGAGCACAGGAGGAGGAAGATTAAATCCGATTTTCATTTGCTTCGCTGGAACTTCATGCTGAATCTGGATTTTGTAGACTGTGCTCCTGGAGATTATGTATTATTTGTACCCAGAAACTGGTACACTGTCAAGAATCTAGCTGGTGTATAAGTCAGTATTCTAAATAAAAAATAAAACCAGCATTTAGTATCATCTCATATGTGTTGAGCACATTTTCTCATCAGTGACAGGGAGTAGTAATGGTGAATCTAGGGAATATTGTCTAACTGCAAGGAATGTAACATGAAAATGATCTTAACTTGGAGAAGTGCCCCACAACAATTGAGTCTGGTATAGACAGGTATGAATTCAGGGGCATGATGCCTGATGCTTGAACAATTATTTTGATCTTACCTTAGTGATGGCTTACGTTACAAAGTAGTCACCACAGCTCATAACATCACTGGTCATCCAAAGCAATCTAAAGGGAAAAGGGGGAATTACAGATGTGTCCACTCCCTTCTATCAGCAAATCAAAACCTTTTCTAGAAGTATTTGACAGATTTCTGCTAGTATCTTCCAGAATTGTCTGACATGCCACCTCTAGATAAACAAGAAGTTATAAAAGCAAGAAAATAAGGAGACTCTTATGATGGTTTAGGGAAACACTGGTGCTTTGGGTTTGGATATGTTTTCTCTCCAGATTTGGGTTTCTGTCAGTAAGGAAAGAACTGGTTTAAAAATGAGTATTGTGTGAGCACCTAAAAATGTTTATCATAGAGGGATATAATAAAACTGTGGACCAGATGTGAAAAAATGTCATAACATTAACTGGCACCCAATATGGACTAAATAAATAAGAGACATGGTTTATACAATAAGAGTAAACAAAAGATAGCCAGTAAAGATTAAATATGAAATTACAGGAATTTATTTGGGTGTTGTGTTGCAGCAAATTAAACCCAGGGTTTTGCTCATCTTAGGTGAGTACTCAACTCTTAAACTACATCCTTAGCCCAAAACACAAAATTTAAATAGTTTGTAGGTATATGAGTGTAACTAGATGTGAATACAAGACTTTGTTTTGTTTTTGTTCTTCACAACTGTTAATTCAAAACATGAGAATATGGGGGATATATGACAGTTGGTAGAGTGCTTGCCTCACATGCACGAATCTGATCTTAAGGATCACTTAAAATAGGCGTGGTGGAGTGTGCCTTTAATCCTAGAACTCAGAAGATAAAGGCAGGATGGCCAGAAATTCAAAGTCATTATCATCTATATAGCAAGTTTGAGGCCAGCCTAGATACTCTATCTCAAATATAGATGTACAAATGCATATATAGATATATATATAATTACTACATCTATCATTAGACAAACGTTATGACCCTTGGATATTACTTAATGCATTTTAGAAAAACAACTGAAAGGATAAATATGTATCTTGATTGATGTGATCATTAACTTTTGTTGTCAACTTGACTTTTTAAGAAATCTTGGGTAAGTCTCTGAGGTTGTTTAAAGGAAGACAGCCCTCTCAGTAGGGGGCAGGATATAAAGAAGCTCAAGGGATCTAGTTGTCTTAGGTGAGTCTCTGAGGCTGTTTATAGGAAGGCAGCCCTTTCAGTAGGGGGAAGGATGTAAGGGAGCTCAAGGGATCTAGAAACAAACATCCCTTCCTGGGAAGGCATTGCAGGAATGAAATTCCAGAGACTCAGGAAGCTGACAAGAAAGTTGTCTGGGAAAGGGTTGCAAGATCCTGCCTTCAGGCTATATAAAGGGGAAGCAACTCTCTCTCCTCCTGCCTCCCTGCCAGCCTGGTCCCTGTGCTTATTGTGAATCACTATGTGGGCCTTGGAACAAAGCTTCCTCAGCCTTGCAGCCTGGACTCAAGACCAGCAGCTCCCCAGGAAGCCTTTAGGCCTTCAGTGCTGGATTGGGACTGCTGAGGCATCCAGCCACATGGACTGAGTGGCTACCAGTTCCTTGATTCTCTGGCTTGCAGACTGCTGTCGTGGGACTGCTGTGGTCTAATCCAATAGATCCTCCTTTTTACTACAATTCATTATGTTGTTTCTGTTCCTCTAGAGGACCCTGATTAATACAGTTGGTATGGGTCACTAAACAAACCCTCATAGACTGGCAGCTTAAATGGCAAACATTTCTTCCTCACAATTCTGGAGGAATGGAAGTCAAGGTGGAGATTCTGATGATTCTTCAGGTTACAGATTTCTTCTTCTGCGTTCTCAAATGGCAAAAATAAGAGTAGAGAGCTCCATGGAGCCTCTATAAAGGATGCTAATCTCTTTCCTGAGGACTCAACCCTAAAGATCTAGTTACCTCCCGCAGATGCCACCATTTAGCACCATGCAATGCTATTGTCATTCCTACATAATCGTAGGTACATTACCTTAGAGGGACAGAAAAGGATTAGGCAGACTTACATTGGAAGAAAGGAAGGGATTTATGTTCAGGCTCTTCCTCTTAAATGCCAAATGTAATGAACTCTATTATTCTATTGCATTCTTGTGAGATAGTAGTCTACCTCAGACAAGCCTCCTACTCTCAAGATCTAAGTTATCAGATAGTGAAGAAAATCTTGGGTTGATGTTAGGGTTCTTCCTGCAATTTGGAAGTTGGCAGTGGATGTGCCTCAAGGAAGCAGCTGTGCTTGCAAATAGAAGGCAGAGGGCACGAAAAACTTCTGTTGACGTGTATGAGACATATTATTATGGAAGAAAGGCCCTACCTGAAACACTGAGTCCTGTTTTCACAATAAAGGAAGGTAATTGACAAGTTAGGGCAGTGTTTATACAATGATGAACAGTGTGAACCCTCTGTCTCATTGTACCTGAAGATGCTGGAATAACTTTCCTGAAGGGTGTGTTTAAACGGTGCTGGAGATGGGGTGCAAATGATAGTTAAGACTTCCAGAAGTGAGAAAGGGAAAATAATATTCCACTTGGAGGGAAATGTGCGAACAAGCGGGAGGTTCTGAGAACAAGTCTGGCGTATGTGCAAAACAGTAGTTGTATCTGGGGGATTCTGGTGGGGACTAATGAGGAATATTTGGAAAGGTAGGTTGGTTCCAGGAAGCGTAGTCCTTACTGAGGATTTTGGATTTTTGTCCTTCTGGCAATAGGAAATCCTTGAAGAGTTGAAACCCAATATGAAATGATGAAGCAATATTTAATATGCTGGTAAGATAGAGAAACATAAGACATGGAGATAACTTGAAAAAAGTCTTTTTAAATGCAAATTTGTTAAGGCCTGTACTTGGGAGTAATAACTGGGGTATAAAGGAAGCAAACTATGTAAAGGATATTACAAAGAGCCTGACTGATGACTCCACAAACAACAGAGCTTTTGCCACTGCTCCTGGTCGTCCAACTACCTGGTAAGAGCCTGTTGTTGAAGATCCCACCTGTTTTGACTGTAGACTATATTAAAATCAAACTGGAATGGAGCTGAAAGCCTCCTCCCTACTGGCTAACTGTCATAGTACTGGAACGTGCTCCTAAGCTTGCTGGGGAGGAAAATTCTACAGCAATTTTATCCTCCTAAGAACCCTCGATGCTACACAACCAACCTGCCAGGCAAGATGAGCCCACCAGTAAAAGAGTGGCAGAGCCGCTCCCTGAACCTGGAGCTTGCATCATCTTTCACCTAGACTGACTGACTGACCAGTGAGCCCCCTTGATAGTCCTGTCCCTGCCTTCCTCAGTTAGCACTGGGGTGACACACATGTGTGGTCATTCATGGCTTCTTGTGTGGGTGCTATGTATTAGTCCCCAAAGCTCTCCCAACAATGCTCTGACCCTGACCACTGATCCATCTCCCCAGCTCAACCTTCCTAATGCCTTAGAGAATGCTATGAACCATCACTAGAGTGCTGACACACATTAAGAAAGTGTCTATTGGGAAACTTCCACTGAAGTCCAATGTCACAGACATGAGTAAAACACACAAGAAGCACAGGCTTAAGTAAGTCTCCATGCTGAGTTTACATTAAGCACCACCAAAGAGATAAATGCATTTTTGTGGTTTACTTCTTGAGACCTCTGGTATGATGAATTGGCTCATTACATTTCTTTCTTTCCCCCCCTTTTTAAAAGGAACCTCCACAGACATTATCCAGAGAACTTTTCAATCCAATCTATTTGTGATTACATCTTTATTTTCAAAGAAACTATTTTTGGAATTGTTGGTTTAGAGTTCCAGCTTTTGGTGTTGTCAAAATTAACTAGACAGAGATACTGGGCAGGATGTAACTGAACCAGCTAATGGAACTCATGTGTGGAAGAAAACTGCTTGACGAAAAAAAGACGTCAAGGTCAAGGGGGCAAGAAACACTCTTGGGAGTAATAATGAGATGTAGATTTGCCTTTATGCATTGGAATCTGTAGAGGTTTTATATCTATGTTTCTAGAAAGGAAATTAAATTGTAATAAACTACGATATCCTAAAATAGTAGACATCTTCTTGTTTATTTTTAATTAAATTCCACCTAGATAAAGAGACACTCATCTTCTTTTATATGGGCTTTGCTAACAGCCACTGATCCATGCACCAGATAAACAAAACACCTTCCAGATTGGATCCATTTGGGACAGCTACTTTTAGAAGCAGTGTTTGAAGCATCAGATAACCCGTAATATCTTTTGGTAGGGAATAAGAAACCTCTATTTATTTTGGTAAGTGAAATTGCCTCGGAGTCCTGAGAATAAAGTTACTATGCAGAGGAGTATTTAATCTCATTCTCCCTGAGTTCCAGCCCTCACACAACAAAGCAGCTGCCTGATAGGTGTCATCCAAAGGGCTCTGTGACTGCCTCCTTGAAGCAAATTGACCGTCCTGCCAAGGTGCTCATGGTTCCTACATTCATTCATTCATCTGTTCATTCATTCATTCATTCATTCACTTATTAGAGAACACTGCCTACATGTGGGACGCGGTGGTCACTTCTTTCTTTTTTTGTAGTTTACAGCCTAACTACATTAGTAACCCCTTGGTTACAAAACACTGTGATGTGTGTGGTGCAAAACAAGCAACAGTGTATTATCGATTGTGATTTGTAAATGAGACGAGCCCCTGTGAACAAATATAAGCATATATTTAGGAAAATAGGAAGTTTGTGGCCACTAGTCCACATTTAAGTTCTTCCTAGAATCTTTGGTATGCCCAGGACACCTGAATACATTATTGGATGCTGAGGGAAGGAAGGATTCAGTAAAAGTTTGGTGAGACCCTTTTGTGGTCAGCTAGAATGGACATCCAAATCAGGCACAGTTCAGGGGGAGGAAGGGATTTATTTCAAGCTTCCAGATCCAGTGGTAAGTTCATCAAATGGCGGAAGAAGCTGCTTCCATACATCCAGAGAGAAACAACCAACCAAAGAAGCAGCAAGCACAAACTGGCAGCAAACAGGACTTCACCCTTACTCACTCTGCTGTCTTACATCTTTGGGCTGGAATTCAGATCCAACCCCAAATGCACCTTAGAGTTGGGCCCCAGGATCTGCCCCCCAGTGACACCTCTTCCAGCCAGGTGACTAGAGATCCAAGTTACAAGATTTAATAAAAGACCTGAATCTGTTAAGAGGGGGTCTATTTAAACTACCACAGACCCAAGTAGAATACACAGATTTTCTCTATCAACCCTTTCTATTTATCCTGGGATCACTGCATTTCCAGAAGATAGGGTTCCTGCCCATGTGGATTGTGATGGTTAGGTTTTGATGTCAACTTGAACTTTTTAATTATCTTGGGTGGGTCTCTGAGGATGTTTACAGGAAGGCAGCCTCTCAGCAAGGGGCAGGATGTAAAGAAGCTCAAAGAAGCTAGAAGTAAACATCCTTTCCTGTGTGGGCAGTGCAGGAAGGAAATTCCAGAGACTCAGGAAGCCATTAAGTTTGGGGAAGGGTTGCAAGACCCCACCCTAAGCCTATATAAAGGAGAAGACATTCTCTTTGGCCCTTCGGCCTGTTTGCTGTTCTATGTGTATGATGTTGGTGATGGGTTTTTCTCTCTCTGCTTGGACCTGTGAAAGGGGAGCAGCCTCTTTTGCATTCTGGAACTTCCCCTGTATCTATAGCTACAAATAAATCCTTTCCTCCCAAAAACTGTGCCTGGTTTGAAGATTCATCCCAGCTGACTAAGACATGGATATTACCAGCCTAAGCAACAAGTGGATCTCAGCGTAAGGACTCTCTCCTGCCTAGACTGAGAAGTCCTTGGAGTAATCCACACACATGAAAGGAAAAGAAAGCACAAACCCACAGCAAGGTGGATGATCACAGTCCTTCACTGCATCAGGAAGAGGGCAGAAATGTTAACGAGTGAAATACAAAGAAACAGAAACCAAACACAAATGCAAAGTTCATAGAGAGAGAGAGAGATGGCTTCAAAAGTCTTTTGTCTCCAGTGATTCTTGACTAGGAAATTACTAGAAGACTTTTACCTGTAAAATGAATGGGGAAAAATAAACAGAGGAAGTCAGGACCCAGTAAATATTGGCTTCAATACTCCAAGTCCCAGGTGAAAGTTTTAGAGAAGGTGATCCAGTCAAACGTTCAGAAAAGAACATGCCAGGTAAAGCATGAACACTTAACTACTACCAGGTGAACTACTGCTGAGTCCTGGAGGACACAGATGTGTGTGTGGTCAGAATAAGGCTTGGGTCAAATTCCAAGCCTACCAAAACAAAGAACCAAAGAGTGGAGTGTCTTAATACAGTAGAAATTTGTTGTGTCATAAATTTGATCAAATATAGCTGACCAAACAATTGGATCTCTGCTTCCATCAGCATCTGCAAGAATCCATGGGACAAAAAAAAAAAAAAAATCCAAAGTGTCCTTTGACCTACTTTGTCTTTACAAAAGAAAGCAACAGAAAGAAGCCACAGATTGAAATCTCAAAACTACACAATCCTACCACTTTTCCTGCTTGTAAAAGTCTTTCTCTTTCAGCCAAGAATATGTAATTCCCATTGCAATTGCCCTCCCCACCTCCTGCCCCACTGAGAAGATGGACGGTGGATCCAGAGTTGGGCAACTCCCTTTCTCTTGTAAAATATTAGCACAGGGTTCCCCTCTTGCACAGCTACCTCCATTTCCCATAGGCTCAATCAGAAGCTCCCAGACCTCCCAGCTCTGGCACCAAACCACCCCAGGAGCTTTGACTCAGTCTTTGCTCAAAGATTAAAGTTTTTTTTTTAAAAGGAGACTTTATTTTATAGCACAGTTTTAGATTCCCAGAAATATTTAATGGAAGGCTGGAGAGATGACTCAGCAGTTAAAGGCACTTGCTTACAAAGCCTGATGGCCTGGGTTCTATTCCCCATCACCCACTTAAAGTTAGATGCACAAAGTGACCCATGCATCTTGAGTTCATTTGTAGTGGCGAGAGGCCTCGGCATGCCCACTCTCTCTCTTCTCTCCTCTTTCTCTTTTGCCATTTAATATCTTCATTATGGATAATTAGATACACTGCATGAGCAAATCTTGTGAAGGTGTCCCCATTTCCCTCCTCTCTGTCCCCTACTCACTGGGGTCCCTCCTCGGCGTGCATTCTGGATCTGTCCATAGGGTAGGGGGCTATGAGCTGCACCAGAGAGAGCCAGTTTTTTTCTTTCTTTCTCTCTTAAGTAAATAAAATATAAAAAAAAAGATATTCAATGGAAAATATAGTTCCCATGCACCTTCAGTCTCTCTCATGAGAAGCCTCCTCCACGGTCAGTAAAGGCATCTCCTAAGCAGAGTGGTCATTGGTTTCCATGATGAAACCACATGGACACATTATTGCCATGGCCCATACTTTACATCGGGTGCACTCCTGGTGTCTTACAAATGTCATACATGGACACGCCATTATTATACAGCTTCACTGTCCTAAACATTCTCTTTGCTCTACCTGGTAATCCCTTCCTCTGTCTCTCCTCCCTCATCCATTTTTCTGTCTCCAGACTTGTGTCTTTTCCAGAATGTCATATGGCTGGAATGATCCATTCCTGCAGATGACCTTCTTTCACTTAGTAACAAACACTTACATTTCCTTCCTTTGATGCATAGTTAAGCTATTTCTTTTTAGCCCTGAGGAATATCGCATTATCTAGATATATCATAGTTTGTCTATCCCTTTACCTGTTGAAGGATATCTTAGTTGCTCCCAAGTTTTGGCAATTGTGACTGAAGCTGCTATCTATAAATACCTGTATGGACACAAGTTTTCAACTCGTTCAGGTAGAGACCAAGGAGTGTCATTGTAATTGTGAGATCCTGTAGTTTTTAAGAATCTGCCAAGCTCTCTTGCAATGATTTGAAGATTTTAAAACAGCACCAAGTCCAGCTGGTCCCCAACCAAAACTCCAAGGTGGTCTCTTGGTCAGAGTCGCTGGCCCAGAGAGTGGTAGCCAGTTCTCAGGATTTAAGAGCATGAGGAGGAGGGGAGCTCCCACATGCTGTTAGGGCCACAGAGCCATAACCCTCTGAGTTGTCTGGCCTCCACATTTCTTCTTCCTCATTTCCTCATTAGAGTTAAAGGAACACAGGGGTAAACCATCTGGAGGATTGCCACAGTGGTATCATCAGAGAACTTCCAGAAGGAAATAGGTGCACTGCCAGCTTCCCAAGGCCATTCAGTGGGACTCAGGGATTGTCATTGCTGTGCTGATCCTTGTAAGATTTACCTGTTAGTCTTGAAGCTGTTTAAGAACTATGAGGACAAAGTCTGCTTGCTTGGAAGAGTGCTGATCATCCCCATGCCTGCCTTGTGTTTTGCTATCTGTGATAGTTAGGCATAGTTTACATGAAAGAGAGGACCAACGATGGGACAGGAAGACATGAGGTATGGACCCCTTAAGGGCACAGACCCCTGAGGAAAGACCAGTGAGGAAAAACCTGGAAACTCAGAACAGTCATTCTGAGGTACACATGAAAGTTACTACTCACTATTAAAATTTCATTTGTTACCCCCAGAATTCCTGAAAATTCAGGGAATTCAGAATTATAGTGTTCAAGTTTTAATTTCACCAAATAAAAGGTTGGAGGAGATACTGCTTGCTGTGTGAGCCAAGGTTATAATTTAAATATTTACTTTAATAATTTGCACTCTGTTTTGATTACATCCTCGACATTTTCATAATATTGAGTGAAAACAATAGTCGTATTGCATAATCAAGGCTATTTCCAATTTCCATATGCTCCTCAACTGATGTTGGAAGCTGCTCTTGGCATACAGAAGTCCCCACCCATTCCCCCTTAATATTGTAATCTGCAATTTAGTTCAGAGCAGTTAAACAGGGATGATTTTGCAAATCCCTCGAGTAGTTAACCCACTGCCTATTTCTAAAGTTGTAAGTTACTTTAAAATTAGGTAATACTGCCTTTGTATGGTGCATTCTCTTTCTCTCTCTCTCTTTCTTTCTCTCTCTCTTTCTCTCTCTCTTTCTCTCTCTCTGTATCTCTCTGCTTGAAAATGAATAAATAAAATATTTTCTAAAAAGAACCATGTTAATTTTTCTTACTGTGACATCTTGGTGGTTTTTTTCAAATTACAAAATCCTATTATATTAAGTTCTGGAATTTACAGTACCTTCAGGAATTGGGCTTCATATAAGTGGCATGATCTTTCAAACAATCTAAGTCTATTTTGAAACTTTGTACAACAAAGTTCTTTTCCTTTAGAAATATATCAAGTATTTCTAAATACAGTCCACTTTAAGCAAGTACCCCTGGGAAATCTAAACTGGTTGTGAAATTTGGATTTTTAAATAAAAATTCAAGTGAGAAGTAAACAATTTACTTGGCCACTTGACACAGCTAATAAACCAGAAATGCTTCCCAGTGTGATCTGAAATTGTTTCACAACTTGGTGAAGAAGGTGAAACTTTTTAATAATAGTTTCAACACGAAGGATTAATACCAGCTTATTAGCTGTTTGCAATATCTACTCAATCTAGCTATAGGACTATCGGAGTTAAGATGACATGAGTACAAATTGGTTTTTTTTAGCTAGTCTATCAAGAGTCTTTTCTGGGAAGAGTCAGGGATGGAACTGTGAACAAACAGAAGGTAAGTGACCAGTGTAGAGATGCTACTTGGCCACCCTGAGGGACAGCAGTGCCCCTGGGGCCATGGTCACAGCCGATGCCACCAACAGGCATTTCAGAAGGACACTCAACCATCTGAACTCTCAGGCAGCTGCTTCACCAGTTGGTTGAGTTCAAGATATTTTTTTGCCATTGAAAACCAACACTGGTTATGTAGGACTTATAAAACTGGCTAAATAATACTTTATCAATACAATTCAATCTTAGATACCAACCCCAAAGATGAGATTTCATTCATCCAGGAGACAGTGAAGCACATCTAGAGATTCTATTGTCCTTAGAGACATAGATTATTGTCACAGGATATATGGATGACAAGTGGGTGGGAGGTGAGGAAATCTAAGGATAAGTCAATTTCTTGACAAAAAAAGTTAGTATATTGTGTGGGTTTCTGTATTCAAACACTCTCATAGATGGAGGCTTGTTAAGAAGTCAATGAAACACATTAAGCTCAGGAAGTCAACAAACTTCCTGAGTATCAGGAGTTCTTGAAGTGTATAAAATTCAAAATGTCCCTCCCCAAGGCTACATAAGCAGTAATAATTCTTGTGGGGGTGGAGCGGGGAAGAAACTCACCAACCAACTAAGCTGCCAGCGAGTCACACAGTGACCTCCAGCAATGAACTTTCATGAGCTGTCACCCATGCTGGGGTGAGCTTTTCAGTGACACAGCTGTCTGTGAATCATCCATGATCCTGGAAGTAACCCCTCACCCAGGCTCTGCAAGTAACCCCAGGAAACACTAGCTGACTCAGCCAGATTTGGGTAGAATCATTTTTATTCATTTATTTATTTATTTTGGTTCATTGGGGGTTCCCTAAATGGAGTGTGGAGAGACATTTGACCACCTCTTCACAGGGAGAATCACAGAAAAACAAACAAACAACAACAACAAGAAAAAAACCATAGACTTGAAGAATGATTCAAAATGTTCCCCTAAGCTCACAATCTTAAAGCAGCCTTAACACTCATCCACCATGACTCAGGGAACCATGTGGAAGAGGGGGCGGAAAGATGGTGAGAGCAGTGGTGGGGGAGATTATCCAGAGGCATGGCCAGGAGAACCTGGCGGAATACTAGGCTATCCATGGGCCCCTGTCACAAGGACTGATCCAGTGGAGGGGGAGGGGAGGGCAGCGGAGAATTGGGGATAACAACTCATTGTTTGCCCACTGAATGTTGTAACTCATTATGGACAATAAAAAAATGTTCAAAATAAAAGAGGAATATTGATGAAAGAGGAATATTCTTAAAAATGAAAAGCCCTTGAAAGTTAAGATTGTGAATTTTATGTAGATACTCTTATTGTTCATCAAACAGTCATCTGTGTTTTGCATTATACTTCCCCATCAAAGATCTGATCCTGGCCTCTCAGGATCACAAAGGGTTTGAAACAGTTCCTTCTTCAGTGGTCTCTCTGAGTCATGAATCATTCAATGAGAGCCCAGATTGGCACAGGATAGTAATAACGACCCCTCAGAACTACCCACATACCACTTCTTGCCCAAAGGAAGCACATTTGGAAAGTACTTCTCAATTCTATGACATACAGCAGGAGTCAGAGGTTTTCTATAGCAACAGAAATGTTTCAGATTGCTGGAAGTTTGTTCTCACTGTTAGGGACTTGCTCTGGTCGGAGCCTAGGCCCTGGCCATCCTAACAAGCTCAGGACACTCAAGTTCATCTGCCAATTAAAAAGACAAATAGGGGGTGGGGGATGGAGAGATGACTCAGCAGTTAAAGTGCTTACCTGCAAAACCTAATGACCTGAGTTCGATTTCCCAGTGCCCATGTAAGACCTGATACACAAAGTGGTTCTTGCATCTGAAGTTCATTTGCAGTGGCTAGAGGCCCTGGTGCACCTATTCTCTCTGTTTGTCTCTCTCTGCTTGCAAATAAATAAATAAAAATAAAAAAGACAAGTAAGGGTTAGAGAGATGGTTCAGCAGTTATGGTGCTTGCCTGTAAAGGTAAGATCCTGGTTTGATACCCTAGTACTTATGTAAAGCCAGATGCACAAAGTGGTGCATGCATCTGGAGATCGTTTGCAGTGACTATTGGCCCAGGCTAGCCCATTCATTCCTCATCCCCCTCTCTCTCTGCAAATAAATAAATAAAAGTATTTTATATATATAAAAAGACAAGAGTGAAAAATGGAGACAAGAGATTTATTCAATGTGGACGCGTTGAGAAGAGGAATGGATAGTGAGGTCTGGTGATCCTCTGATTCCATATAAGGGCCCTGACATGAAGTTTAGATTTAACTACAGGCCAACATCAAACTGCCCTGTAGGTGTTTATGTTTATGCCCATAGGTGTGTACTGCTGGCTTTTACCTTTGAGAAGAGAAGCGTCTTTTTGCAGATGATGGTGACCATGGGAGGCTCACCAAAATGCTGAGAAGAGACAGTGGAGTGCTCATCACCAGATGAGACATCTCTATCACATCCTCCAAGGCTCAAAGAACATTCCAGAAACGGGAATGTAAGGAATGTAAGAGCCAGATAGTGTCCTATCTAAATCACCTATTCTCTGTATCCCAAAGGGGAGAGGGACACTATGGTAAGATGTCAAGAAATATGTAACAGCTACAAAGGTAGTAAGTGCCAACCAGTTACATAAAATAAAACAAGAGTAAATCTGAAATGAATTTATAAAAGAGCAAATAAATGAAAGCCAAGATCAACTTAAGATCCTATCTAAGGTATACAAAGAAAAAGATTTTCTATCAAGAAAAAATATCTGGACGCATAAAAAGATAACAAAAACTTGAACTCAGATTCATTAATAGGGTATAGGATTACAGAAATAAAGAAATTCTAGTAACTTAGAAATTTTGGTGTCCATATGCCAAGAATTAGTCATCCTTAGTCACTTGCTTTCTTGGTCAGCCGTGATTTGTTCTGTCATTGTAAAAGTGCGCTGTGTGCTCTGGCACCTCCATAGTCCCCACAGGAAGCCATGAAGGTACCTCATGCAACTATACATGAGAAAAAGTAACCTAGAACATTCTCACCTTGATGTCTTCTCACCATTCTCCACACACCTCTTCCTCTCTGAACACCTCACTTCCAGCACCCCCACACACTACACCCTCAAGCCCTTCAGAAAGCATACCTGGCTGCCTCTACCTTCCGCCCTTACCGGCTAGTAATGACCTCCTGATGCCCACTCCCCCCCCCCAAATGCCCACAGAACTGAGCCTCCCTCTTCATTTCATCTTTGATATTCAACGTTGTATTATATTATCTGTGTTCATGATTCACTCCCTCAAAATCTCCCCAAAGAGGATGGATGTCTAGAATTCATTCATAAAGTATCACTGTTTTGAACAAAGATTGAACATGGATATAAATCGAATACATAAATGAATGCCTCAATTAGATATGTAAATTATCCCATCAAAATTATATGTCATTCTCAAAGGTCAAACCTGAATCTTCATTGACTAGACAGCTTCATTCTGTTGTAGATTTATTTATATACTAACTATATTTCAACTATAAAAATATCTTATATAGCTACATAGAGATAAAGAAGAATTAATTGAGACATTATTTGATGAGAGCCTCGGAATCACCTTGAAAGGATGTGAGATGGTTATCCTCAGTTTGATTGGCTCTAGAATGACCTAGAAGGCAGTCTCTCTGGGAATGTCTGTGGGATTTCCTAGGTGAGGTTGATTGACCTGGGTACAGTTATCCTAACCGTGGGTGGCACCATTCCGTTGCCTAGGTCTTGGTCTGGATAGAAAGAGGAAAGCGAGCTGGTCACCAGCATTCATCTCTCTGCTTCCTGACTGTGGATTGAACTTGATCAGCTCCTTCATGGTCTTACTGCCATGAGTTCCCTGCCACGATGAACCGTATCCCTAAAATATAAGCCATTACAAATCCTCCCTCCCTTAAGTTGCTTCTTGTCAGGTACTTGATCTCAGTAATGAGAAAGTAACTAATACAGAGAACAAAACATGGTACCTATATGGATCCAAAGCTCAGAGAGCTTAAGTGGCACTTTCAAGATGGTATATTAGTGGTGGAAAATACCTGCCCCTCAGCGACAATGCAGGAGCTCCTGAGGTTCACTTCCATTATGGAACATTTCTTTCCTCACTGGTAAGGTACATTTCTCATGCTTCCAGGGCTCCACGGGGAAGAAGAGCTTTGTGTCACCAGTCACACGTAACGTGGGTTTGATATCAGAGAATCTGAGGCAAAACTGAAGCTTACAGATATGCACCTGTGTCCATCTAAGTCCCACAGAGCCACCTGGCAGATCTGTCCAGAGAGGAAATTAGAAGAGGCTCTGGCCTCTGGCATGGCTAAATTTTTTTCAGAAGAGAAAGTTTCTTTCTTTTCTTCTTTAGGAACGTTTAGCTTTCAAGTTAGTCCCTCAAGAATGTACGACTCCCATGAGAGAGCTTTTGTAGTCTGAAAAAAAAAACAAAAATTGCATAACTTTGTCTTTGCTTTGTTAAAGACTTTAAAAAAAAAAGAAACAGTCACCATTGTCACATGGTGGCAGCCACAAGATCATTGAAATGAGAAACAGTGAGTCCTCATTTCTTAGACCCTTGCAGATTCAATCTGTCACCACAGGCACCTCAACAAGCAAGCTCTTCATGTCTTAAGGATGAAGAATTAAATCCGAGAGGCTAGTACAGCATAATATTATGTAACATATTTAAAAGTAATTTGCCTGCAAAGTCTAAAGACCCAGGATCCATTCCCCAGTGCCCACATAGAGCCAGATGCACAAGGTGACACATGCATTTGGAGTTTTTTTGCAGAGGCTAGGGCCCTGGTGTGCCCATGCTCTCTCCCCACCTCCTCCTGATTCCTTCTTTGGCTCCCTCTGATTGCAAACATATATATATATATATATATATATATACATATGCATATGCATATATATACATGTATATGTAATTGTTGGTTTTGTGTGAATAAGTATAGTTCATCCCCAAGTCCTTTAGTATTTCTATAGAGTTTTCACTGTTCCTGGTCTTATTAATAAATGTTTTCTTTTTAATGTTGCCACAGGGATGCTCATATATGTCTCTGCGCCTTTTACATTCATCTCCTACAGTGCAAAAAGGATGAAGTCAAGTGGAAGTGATTTTTTTTCTTTAATGATCTCAGGTACTATGATAGTTAATATCATCAACTTAAAAACACCGAGAATCATCCGGAAATGAATCTTTGGGTATTTTATTCCTGCAACATGTATGGTAACTAGCACAAGCACCATCAGATTTGAAACCTTGGAAAGCAAGAAATAGATCCTGAAGACATAAATATGAATTCTGTGGTTACCCCTCTTAAAAAGCCGGCTTGTCTAGTGTGCATTTCTGAATTTGAAGCGGACACTACAGAAGTGAATGCTATGGATGAAGCCAGCCTGCACCGGCAAACTAAGCATTGATTTCCAGAATACAGAATTCTCTGTTTCCACCATAGCTTCTCAGCAATTTAAAAATTTGAAAGTTAGCCATTTCTCATCCACACCTTCATCCCCTAACCTCCCTCCACAAAGATGACAGTGACTAGCTGTCACTATAAGAGACTGTCACATTTATTCCTTGTCATGACCCTTCTTTCCTGAGCTAGAACACCACCCGGGTTGAGGCTTGTGTTCATGAGCTGAGAAGTTTTTGATCATTTTTGTTTTTCATTTAACTTGGACTTTAAGTTTGTAAGAAACCCAGAAATAGCCTTTTTTTTAAATTTAAGCAATCCCAGCAAAATTGGTGACCCAGGCAGTCTCTAAACACAAAGTCCCACATGAGCCCTCTCCTGACCTTGGCCTTCGGGCAGGTACCAGCTATAAAAGGCAGAGACTGAGATGTGTCAGTCTGGGAACATGCTTTCAAAGATTTCCAGACCTTCATCTAGCTCTGTCTGTTAGAATACTCTTGGCTCCCCTCTGAAAGCCTCAAAACCATAAAGCAGATCTGAGAAAACCCCACATCTGCGCACAACTGATGAGAGTCTTAACTGATTTTCCAAAGATAGGGAGCTCGGCAAACCCCAAACTCCATGATGTCAACAACGTTGGATCTTTACTCTTTAAACCAGTGGGTATTCCATGGAAGATTTAATGCATGTGTTCCTGATCTACTTACAGTTATCTCATCAAAATGCCATTTACATAAGTGTTTCCAAAGTCTCAAGAACTCTTTCTTCATTTTTTTTTTCCTCAGTCCTCCAGTGAGTTCTGATGAGAGTCAAGTTTTGCCAGGGAAACGCTACTCTTAAACTACTTTCCAAACTGAAAACTTTATAAATCTCAAGTAGCTACTTCCACTATGATGTAAACGTCTTTATTTGCAGCACAACATATCATCAAAAGTATTGTTGAAAGAAAGCCTTTCACAGTCACAGCAGAGTTCATGGGACGAATTTTTTTTTTTTTTTTGCCAATTTTCCTGCTTCCTGTGTTTTCTCATGGCTCTCTACATAGTCCCTGACCCTAAGGAGTTTTTATTATTTTTTAAATTGATATTTTTATTGTTCAAAATTAGATACATTGTATTAGTAAATATTACATTGGTATCCCCGATTCCTTCCTCCCTGTCCCCAATCCATTGGGTGTCCTCCTTGGTGGGCACACTGGATCATTCCATGAGGTAGGAGGTTATGGATAGCACAGGAGGCAGCTAGGTTCGCCCCCTTTTATGTTGTTACTGAGGGGGGCAATGTCTCTGGATATTCTCCCCCACCTTGGCTCTTACACTCTTTCTGCTCCCTCTTCCGCTCAGTTCCCTGAGTCACGGTGGGTGAGATTTAAGACTGCTTTATTGTTGAGATCTTTTTGAGATCTTTATGGCCTCTGTACTTCTGCTTTAGGTCATATTGGAAATCGTTAGTGACAGCGGCTTTCTTTTCTATCAAATTACAATTCATCAGTTTAAGATTCAACATCCCAAGCAACTCACCACCATCCCCTCTCGCACCTAAGTTTTTCAAACTCACCTTTTTCTTACTGCTTGTGGGGCAGGGATTTGGGGTGTGAGCAGACATGTATGTGCATGAGTGTATGTGGAAACAGACAATAGCCTCTGGTGTCAGGGTGTCATCCTCAACAATGCTGCCTAACTTTTTTGAAACAGGATCTCTCATTGCCCTGGTGCTCACCAATTCAACTAGACTTTCTGGCCAGACAGCCCCAGGGAGCCTTGTTCTCTACCTGGACATTGTCGGGATTACAAGCATACACTACCACACTCAGCTAATTATAGGTGTGCTCTGGGGATTGAATTTAGGTCCTCATGCTAGCAAAGCAAGAGCTTTACAGACTGAACTAATATCCCAGTCCCAAATATCTTTCTATTTTCATCCTACCTGAAAGCATATCATTTTATTTCTCCTCCAAAGTTATGTCAATAGTTTTGGATAGCCCCCCTTCTTATGCCTGTATTCACAACCAGCCTAAGGCTATCCCAGCAGGAAGATTAACAATCACGTGTGGGCACCAGAGGTACCCATTGGTCCCTGTCAGTGGTTTCCATCTATACCTAGAAATCTATTTTGTCAGGAAGAAGATACTGTTACTGAGGATTGTATATACCTTAGAGAAAAACAGAAACAGGATTTAGGTGATTTGGGGAACTTTTCCAGATTCCTTAGCAGACTTTTTATTGTCAACCACCAAAAACTCTGGTAAGAGAAAGGAGTGAAAGGCACATGTGGTGAGTAGGAGAGCTGCCTGAGGCAGCATTGAGTCTTGTATGACTGGCATTTAGAATCGGTGCTTGTTAAAAGGCACTAACTGATGTGTGACTTGGGCCTGCAAAGTCACTAACTGAAAAATCTCTACTTGAGTTGTTCTGTCTCCTTTTCTCGAGGTCAGACTCTTCCTTGAACCTTGGCTTGATAATCTAATCCATCCATTTCCCTTTCAGGCTGAAGGTACAAAGAGAAATTATTGTCTCCAACCTGTAGTCTCTTGGATTCCAGGAAGAGTGAAACCAGATTGAGGGACGTTATTCATGAGAGTGAGTATTGTCCCTTTCAAGCAAAGGAGACTTCTTCAGAGGAGACTTCAGAGCCAGAACTGAGACAAAGATCCACCAGAAGCCCTGTGGCCAAGACCATGTAAGAATGTTCCCCACTTGCCCCTGCCCTTGGCGGTCAGTCCCCTAAACCTAAAGCTCCTATCAGTACTCCTAATAGGAGCCCCTTATCTGCCTGGCTGAGACCCTTATCTGTGTTCTTCCCAATGTGGCCACACTGATAAATCCCTGTCTTTACTTTCTCCCTTGGCATATGGGGACAGGTGGCTGAGGGAGCCTTTGGAGGTTTCTAGAGCTCAGATTTAGCACTGAAGCCTGGTGATCATCTCCATATTTGAGCAGGAACTCTGCACTTACATCGAGACCCTCACATTAGGACAATCACTGAATAAAAACCCCATGCCTGCTTTAATTGTACCCCATGCTGAACCAAGGATAAAGAAGTAGTTGAGTTCCTGAACATACTTAATTTGATCTCTTTTCTTTTGTTATCTTTATTTTCTTGCAGACACTCGAGTCCTTGCTTTAGACCTACAACTGGGGTTATTCCTTAACCTCCCCATCCCTCATATTCCTGAAATGCAGAAGATGGCCAATGGTATTACGGATCCTAACAGGAATAAGGAGCTTTAAGAGACATGGTGCACAAAAATACCCCGTTAAACATGATGCCTGAGTGCGCACCCAGCATTACTGCTCAATCGTGCTGTTAATACATGAAAATTCTTCTTTGAGCTGCTATAAAGAGATAATACCATTTCAAGGCATTTCTTTCCTGGGGTTAGCTATGTTCAGATCCGACCCTGATGAGAAGGAAGAAACAACACTGACAGCGAAGAGCCAATTTTGATATGAGGTAAGCTGAACTGCAACCCCCTGCTGGCTTTTTGAAATGCAGATTCATCCATCTCTTTGATGTCTCCAGCCAATTCCAATGAACATCTTTCAGCATATTAGGTGCTTTCTTAACCACTTTTCACTGAGTTCAACATTCCAGAAGGATTCAAAGGATCTTGGTGCATTCTTCCAGATGAATTCAGAAGGTAAGTCAAAGCAAGGGGGAAAATATCTTTGAACAGGACACAGGTCCTAACTGAAGGGGAAAGGAGCTGGGTTGTATCTCTCTCTCCTCTCTCTCTCTCTCTCTCTCTCTCTCTCTCTCTCTCTCTCTCTCTCTCTCTCTCTCTGTGTGTGTGTGTGTGTGTGTGTGGAGGTGATGCTGGTGGTTTGGGGTGTGACTCAAAGGACTGTCAGTAAAATCAGTCTCAGGAATTGCGTAGGCTGCATGATGAGCAACTCCAGCTAAGTGATCCACACAGCTCCTTTGTCTGGGTAGGTGGGGTTGATGGTTTTGTGAACTCCTGTGAGCCAGGGTAGGGGCCACAGGAATCAGAGAGTTTTCTTAGGGAAGCAAGATTCAAAGGAGTCCCTCACCTTTAACCATCCATAGTGATTCCTTTAAAGTCCTTGTTTGTGTTAGGGAGTTCCTCCTTAACGGTAGAATATTTCACTTTTAAAAGTTAAGCACTTCAAAGAATGTATTATAAAATATATAATCAAAACCCTGTGTGAAGCAAAGGCTCCCAAAAGCTGTGGGTGGGGTGGATAGAGTCCCCTGTACCCATGCTCCACCTACACCATGACTGAAGGACCCTGGAAGGCACTGCCCTCTTGAGGGGAGGGGACAGTAGACCCCAGAGACAACATGAAGCACTAGATTAACACACAGATGGGCATCTCATTTGCAAATGCTGCTGGAAACAGAGCATAGCCTCTTCTGAACAGTCCCTCCTTGTCTTCTTATGGTTTCTTCCACGTATAGTCTACAAGAGAGCCTCAAGCAGGAACGAGAGGCGGATTGGGTCAATTCAAGGCTGCCTAGAGAACTGCCCTATATGCAGATGCAAGATATCCCACTCCGGTGGACCATACATTCGCTCATATTGTGTTGCCCACAGTGATATAAAGGTCTCTGTGCATGAAACTAGTCTCTTGCTTACTAGAGCCCAAATTTCTTATGGATAGGAGCTAGCTCTTATTCACTGTGTATCCGAAGCAGGGTAAAATGTGGGTCAGATACTATACATTAGCTTGCTTAACTATAGTAAATCTTTCTGAAAAAGAGCTAGCCATGTAAGCACATGCAGTTATGTTATGCTATTATTATTATTATTATTAATTATTAGTTGTTATGCAGGCTCACTTAGAATCAGGCCACATGCTCCATTCAGCTTCCCTAAGGAGACTCCCCAAATGAGATCTAAGCAGCCTCATGTCATGCATGCCTCATGACAGTACATGCTTCTGGATGGCAGGTGCCATCATGAACACACCCGGCTATTCTGTGGCAACCAGAGAGTCTATTTTCATGGTCTAGCAACATGACTGTCAGCCTAGATCTTGAGCCTGTCACCCTTCTGGTTTTTGTAAACATCTAATTCCCCATATATTGAAGTCAGCTCCATGTTGCATCTAACCAGACACAGTTTGTGGAAGGAAGGGATTTATTTCAAACTTACAGACCCAGGGCAAGTTCCATCAATGGTGGAAGAAGCAGACTCCCTTTCACAAATCCAAGCAGAGAGACAACACCAACATCTAGTAACACAAATGTGAATAGCCAGAGGTCAAACTGCTCTCTCCACACCTTTGGCTGAAATTTAGATCTACCCCCAAACACACCTTAGGTCTGGACACCAGGATGCACCCCCAGCGATACCTGCTCTAGCAACTTAAGCAGGAAGCTTAACCTTAATCAAAAATACTATAGACTATGGGGGACATTCATATACCTACAAACCACCACGCCATATTACATAGCTTCCAGAAATGAATAGTCCAGTTGGATTCTGCTACTTGTAATTGAGCTCTAACTTTGGTCTTCATCAAATGTTTGTTTGAAGAATAAGTTGGGGCTCTGGGAAGATGACTCAGAATGAAAAGCATTTGCCACTTAAAGATAAGAGTCTCTGAGACCAGAGACAACCATGTTTCAACAACTCCCAGAACCAGTGTAAAAACCTATAAACATGGGTATGGTCACTCAAATCTATAACCCTAGGCTAACAGGGGCAAAGACCAGAGAATTTCAGGGAGAGCTTCAGGTTCAGGGAGAAACTCTGTCTCAAGGAGGGAAATACATGGATCAGCAAGAAAAAAGCCACACCTAACATACTCCTGTAGACTGCACACACAAACAGGAATGACTTGGGTAAACCTTGGTTCCACTCACAGGGTCCACTTTAAATCACACCTTGGTTCTTGAGATCAACTTTTGATTTTCAAAGAAACAAAATCTGAGAAATTCTTCTTGAAATACTAAAATGCAATTTTAAAAATCACCATAAGTTACCACCAGGAAAGAAAGGAGGCATTGATTTTTCTTAATCTTACCATTGTCTAGGAAACCCATAGAGTAGCTTATTTATACACTTATAACATTCTATTATAGTGCTACAATCATGCACTACTGTGTTGATTTTCTAAATAATAATAAATGTCAATGTATAACATAGCTCTCACCTCAGAAAAAAATAAGAGGTCATTTATCATGAGCCAAATATGAATGACCATGGCCCAACAACTGTTTTATATTACTCCAAATAACATGTCCCGACATTGAAATTGTGACATGAACTTTTGAAGTCACAGACAATAGAAAACATAAATCAAGGTATTTTTCAAATACATTGGTGGACATATCAGGTGGCCAGATTTCAGACAAGTGGGCATAACTCTTCCTTTGATTTCAGATATTTGATAACATCCTTAGCTTTGAGGTTAGTGGAAGGTTGTGGTATGTGAAGATATTCCAAAGACGTTGCCTAATGGTCCCCAGAATATTAAAGGTGAGTAATGAATGATGACTAAGGAAACTAAAGACAGCCCGAGAGAATTTGTCTCTGGATCTCCAACTTTCCACTTCTCCACAATCACAAAATTCTACTTAGCCAATCAGCCACAAACACAAACTTCTCCTCAGCCAATCAGCCATGTAGAATCCTTAACATAAGTGTGCCTTCTTTTATTAAAAATGCAGATAAGATCACTTAAGTAAGTTTTACATTTCGAAATAAAAGATTGCTATGAAGTCCAGGAGCAAACAGAATTATTTGAGTGAGAAATTTCAATTCTCAGATTTGGGTCAGCAGCTTGACCCTTGAGAACATATATTTAAAGCACTGTTTATTCTTGTAAATCCCATAAAAGGCCTTTGGAACCTTTGAGCTTCTCTGAATAAATCTAAGACTTAGAGAGTAAACTTCAGCTTAAGCCTTTGAGACCAGGCTTGACTCCTACATGTGCCAGTAAGCAAACAGGCAATGAGCTGTCTTCTGAACTTCTTTGGTGCCAAAACATCCCTTGGAACCCCAAAACGAACATACTTCTGAAAGTTATTGTCTTCTTGTAATTGAAGTAAGCCCAGGGTTCAGGAAAATATCTGCCCCCCATAAGCCCCTAATTCCACCATCCTGTGCTTTTCAGTTCTTATGGTAGAGAGGGCAGTGCCATCCCAGCTCATCATGGATTGACTAGTTGCCAAGATGCTTCTATTACAGTTAGCTGTGTTAATGGGTGAGAAGAGTTGTGATCTGACAGGAGAGAGAGAGAGAGAGGTTACAGGGAAAGGAAAGAAGATTAGCAAGCTCTTCCAACAATCATGAAGTCATCCGTGCTACCTATTCTCTTGTAATTGAATGTGATGGGAAGACCATAATGCAATGATGGAAGATCTTGGTTCAGACCCCATGCTCGTCTCCCGTTGGGAGAATTCAACCTTCTTCTTTTTGCTTTGCTAGATCAGTTATTAAGTTACCTCCCAGTATTTCCCATTCTCTGCATGGTAGGCACTGGGTAGACAAAGATAGATTCATGTCTGGCATGATGCTTACAATCAACTGGCAAAGGGCACTGTTGAGGTCAGCATTCTAGTTGCTGCGCAGGAAGAACCCAAACAAAAGCAGTTTGTGGAGGAATGAGTTTATTTGGTTTATGGACTTGAGGGGAGACTTCATCCTGGCAGGGAAAACGATGGCATGAGCCATCATCAACGATGAGAGGGATGGACATCACCTCTGCCACAGCACTGGAAACAGTGGCAGGAAGGTGTACCAAACACTGGCGAGGGGAAGCTGGCTTATAACCCCCATAAGTCCACCCCTAACAACACAGCTCTAGTGAGGTTCTAATTACCAAATTGCCATCAGCTGAGGATCGATCTATCAGAACACATTCATTTGTTTGTGGGGGACACCTGGATCAAACCATGACAGGCACATACACACACACACAACAACAACAACAACAACAACAAAGAAAAGTAAGTAGACATAAACTGCAAATCCTAAAAAGTTGTTACAGGAAAGAGTAGACTCCCTTGGGAAGAAGAAAAAGCATGTACAGATAGTGATACACATATGGCTCTCTCTTTTCTTTTAATTTTTAAAAAATATTTTTGGAAGTAGGGTCTCCCTCTAGCCCAGGCTGACCTGGATTTCACTAGTGCCTCTAACTCCCAGTGATCCTTCTACCTCTGCCTCCTAAGTGCTGGGATTAAAGGCCTGTGCAGCCATGCCTGACTTTATTCTGAATCACCTGGATGTGAGGAGGAGGGATGAGGGCTTGTTCAGCTGTTGGATGAAACAGGATCAACAGGATCGGATGTGGACAAGATCTTATCTTTTCCTCTTCCTCCCGTCCTTTTTTATTCTTTAGGGGGTAGGTTACTCTTAATTCTTTATTTCTTCAATTTGGCTGACATACATTTAATTGTACATATTTCTCAGGTAGATGTAATATTTTGATATATGCATATATTTTACAATCAAAAAATCCGGTTGTATGGGTACAGGTAGAATAGTAGTTAGCCATAAAATGAATCATTTTTAATGTGACAGATAAAAATTCCAACTAAAACTTGTCTTCATTGGCTAGGGCACATGAATACTAAGATAAAGGTGGGTCCGAGATTGGCCCAGGGTTTCCATAGTAACTAAAGACTTGGGAATTTTCCATTCTCTTTTGCTCCATCCTTACCATGTTGCAACTTTCTGCTTAAGCATATTTTTAAGATATTTTCCTAAACAAAATATTCTTCTCTACAAGGAAATTACTAGCAGCTGTTAAATGTAATTGAGCACTAAAATTTGTTACTAAAAAATTGTTCTTCGCTTTCATTTATTGTCACGTATTTGGTAGTGTAAGCATACCATTTTATATCCTCTAGTTTTTCTCAGCACTGGGGATCAAACCCAGGGCCTCACACATTCTAAGCAAGTGTTCAGATAATGAGATCTGTCTGCAGATTCACCTCTTCCTTCTTATATGGAAAAAAATTCTGTATTATTTTTGTGGCTCTCTAATAGTATGATGGGCTTTCCGTCACGATGATAAAATACCTGAGAGAAGCAGTTTCAAAAGAAGAAATGTTCATTTTGGCTATAGTTTTTGAGGGTTTTGTTCACAGTTGGTTGGGGCATTGTTTTGGGGTCTGTGATGGCAGAGAAGATCATGAAGAGATCACTCAGCAGGTTGTGAATCCAGTAAACTGAAATATAATACCCTCTTCACACACACCTTTGCCTCCTATTTACAGTAAAAGTTTACTTTTTAATTTTGTTTATTTTTGACACTTTCATATATCTATACAATGCATTTTGAAACCATCCTCCCCCAATGACCCTCTCTTCCTTATCCTTCTCCCACTAAGACATTTCTTGTTCTTTTTTAAAAATATTTTATTTATTCATTTTCAATCAGAGAGAGAGAGAGAGAGAGAGAGAGAGAGAGAGAGAGAGAGAGAGAGAGAGAGAGAGAGAGAACCAGGGCCACCACCTTGTGGGTCTGGCTTATATGGGTACTGGGGAATTGAACCCGGGGCCTTAGGCACTGGAGGCAAGTGCCTTAACCGCTGATCCATGTCTCCAGCCCCTTTCTTGTTCTTATTTAGTTTAACCTTTACTTTAATGCCTCTTTTTGGACCCACTGAGTTAAACCAGGGTCACCTGCATGATCATGGGTGAGAAGTCCTTTACTGGAGAATGGGCAAGCTGCCAGTAGCGTGATCACAGACAGACATCACCTTCCATCGTTTCAGTTATCTGGTCAACCACAGTGCGAAAGTACTGAGTGGAAGATTCCAGAAGTAAGTAATTCATAGGTCTTGAATGGCAGTCCATTCTGAATATCATGGGGAACTATTTCACCACCCCACTTCACCCTGCCTAGGACTTTCTAATGTATCCACGCTGGATACACTACCCTCCCATGAATCACCCTGAAGTCAGCTCAATTTCCAGATTGTCTGCTCTGGTGTCACAGTGCTCATGTTTGAATGACCTTTATTTTACTCAATAATGGCACCTCAGCCCAAGACTAGTAGTGTAGACAATTTTACATCCTTATATGTTATATTTCCTCTATTATTATAATTATTGATAATATCTTCCTTGCTTGATTGATAAACTTTGTTGCGGGTGTGAATCAGTTACTTTCTCGTGAACAAATATCTACTAGAAGAAGCTTAGAGAAGGAAAGGGTTAATGTTGGTTTACAATTCCAAGGGTAGAGTCCAGTCAAGGTGGGGAAAAATGAGGCAGGAGCAGGAAGCCTGTTTCAAATTGTCACATTAGCAGGAAGGAAGGAGGAAGAGAGAGAGAACTATAAACAAGCCAGGCTGTAAAACTTCAAGGTTAACCCACTAGTGACCCACTCCTTCCACCTAGGCTCTTCCTCGGAAGGTTCCACAACCTTCCCAAAGAGCTGGGGACCAAGTGCTCAAACACCTTAGCCCAAGGGGTACTCAAACAATCATGGCATGTATGAAAAGGCATAGTGCATACATTGCGTTCAGTTCTAGTCATAGGTTGAGCCATCCTCTAGAGGTCTTCAACACAGACTTCATAGACACTTGGAAACTATTGCATTGGGCTTTATTCATGAGTTTTCTAAATATGTTTTGGGAAAGGAGGAAGATTCATAATCTTCGTATATTAAAGACTAGAAGACTATACCTTATTTTATTTAGGACCTGTGCACAATACATGGGCATATTATCTCTTCTTCTTCTTAACATGCATAGCTCACATGAAATGCTAAGAGAAATTACTGTCATGCGTTCCCTCCTAAGGAGTAAAATGCTTACATAGGCTTCGGTTTATTGTTGGTACCTTGTATTTAGACATCTTCCTGGCATCGTCTAACCTGACACCGTGCACAGAATTCTGGCTTTGCAACTAAATGTCTTACTTGCAAGCAGATTAATTAGAATAACATTCTAATTAATTTCCCACAAGCTTAAAGATCACAGATACTTCCTGTGACATTGACTCATTGATGTTTTTATATGATTAAATAATTAAAAGAAAATAAATAAGGGCAGTTGTTCTGAAGCTCTTTTTACCCTTTATTGATAAAAATAATGAAATCAAGCCAGATGTGGTGGTGCACCTCTTTAATCCCAGCTTTTGGGAGGCAGAGGTAGGAGGATCGCTACAAATTCAAGGCCAGTTTGAGAGTACATAGTGAATTCCAGGTCAGCCAGGGGTAGAGTGAGACTTTATCTCAGAAATCCACCAAAATGAAATTATAAGAACAAAAGTATTAGTGATGACTGTGTCAGTTTATATTCAACGATTTTAATGTTTTATTAAACATTAAAGTGCTTTCATGCTTTCTCTAGCTTACTTGCTTGGGAACGCCTTCACCCTTGCTCCTCAAGCCTTATTTCTCTTTGATGCCAGACTTCCTTGGACTCTATTGTTCCTTCAAACTCACTTCTCAACTACTTTCTTGCTTGATTTGATCTCTACCCTGTACCCACCCTGTCTTTCTCCATTTGGCCCACCAACCCAAGTAACTAAGGCAAGGCAGACTGGGCTTGAGTCGCTCTGTAGGTCCTCTCTGTCCTCATGTGGGTTTACAAGGTTCCTCTTTCACACCACTGTGTACCTTGCACAAACCACCACCAGAACACGGGGGACATGGAACAGTGGCTAATGTCCCTTCTCTATCTCACTCCGCCCGAGGGTCACAGTTTCCTTTCTCTTCCAGTAACCAATGTGCAGATGTTCAGTGAACCACTCATTCCAGCTGCTGCCTCCTCCCCATCTGTGTCACTCAAAGGCACAAGCTTACAACATTCCAGCCCCTCTGTCTCGAATCGCTTGCATAGTATTTATGGATGCCCTGCTTGATGAATGACACTTTTCCCAAAATATGCAGCACTCACTTCTTTCTTTTTAAGCTTCATGCTAGAGGTAACATAATGGTCAGAGCAGTATGGACATTTTAGGTTAGGAGTCACAGTTATTTATTAAATAGTTTAATGGAATTATTATGACAGGGGAGTAGTGAGATCTTTCATTATGGATAAATGTGATTGGAACACAATCCTTACTGCGGGGGAACCATCCTAGAGTAATTTAAGACCTGTGGCTGTTGGGTAGCTTACCATTTGCCTCACCTATGGATACGCACATGACTCATGTGTTCTGGAACGTTCTATTCCAAAGCTACATTCATTGATTGGCTTCAAGAAAGAGCATGGGACACACAATGGAACACCTAGTGTCTCCACTGAATCTTTCCTGAAAGAGGTCTCTCAAGTGCCTTATTCTCTCAAGTTCTCTTCTTCCTGGGATGAAAACTGCAAGGAAGTGTTACCAAGGGAAGCAGGGACAGCCATTTTCCCAGTCACAATTGCAGAAGCCAATTGGAGGAAAGGGAGCAATGCAAAGATGGCCAATGAAGAAAGATCTGAGCCCTGAAAACATCATGAGTGTCTTGAGATTCTGTCCTGGTCAGAACCTCCCCTGGATTTTCATTCGCATTGCTGGGCTGTGTAAGCTTTCCTTCTTGTTAACTTTCTATTAGCTGCGTGTAGTTTTCTTGACAGCTGTCAAGGGAAAGGTGAGGAAAGCTTGGGTAGAGGAAAACAGAGCCAGGCTTCGCGTCTGTTTTTATCACTGGATGTAGTTATTATCTTTGGTCAATAGTACACATTCTTGGTTGTAAGCAAAGGGAGTCCAACTCTAATTAAGCACAGCAGGAGTGTATTAAGAAGATCCTGGAAGAGAAAAGTAACTTTATCTCTGTTTTGAAGATGATATAACTTAGGGATAGCCAAGATAATATAAGGAAAAATTATATCAAAAATAAGAAAATTTAATTAAGAAGCAATTTATCAAAGTCATTATATAAAAATAATAGCTATCGCATATAGAAAGTCAGTGAGAAATAGGAGAAAGGAATAAAAAAGAGAATAAATACTTTGAAGTGCCTTTATTTTTAAAGTATACTAAAATATTGCTGAAAGATTTTAAAAAGCCATTTTGAACAAACAGATCAAGTTCTTTTTTTTAAAATATTTTATTTATTTATTTTCAAGCAGAGGAGAGAGAGAGAGAGAGAGAGAGAGAGAGAGAGAGCACACCTGAGCCACCACCTTGTGGGTCTGGTTTATGTGGGACCTGGGGAATTGAACCCAGGGCCTTAGGCACTGGAGGCAAGTGCCTTAACCGCTGAGCCATCACTCCAGCCCCAGATCAAGTTCTTGAAAGGAAGGTTCAAATAAAGATATTATTCCATAAATTAATTTTTACTTTGACACGATCCGATGAGAGATATCATCACATTACTTTTAAAGTCATTTAATTGAAAAAGGAAAAAAATATATCAACATCTAGAAATAACTAAAAAAGAGAGATGAAAGGAAGAGTACTATTCAATAGTCATAAGTGAAAGGAAAATCTACAATCCAAATAGTAAAAAGGATGAATTCCTCTTACGATCAACAAGTAATGGCCACTGACAGAGAGCAGGAACCTCGCATTGTCCCTCCCTCCCTGACTGCTTGGTAAAGATCTAGGGTAGGTACCTTTGGGGATTAGTGCTTTTGCTCTTGTTTAAAGGGAGGTTGGAAAGTAGGAGTCATAATCTTTCAGTAAATACCAAAAAATAAAAACAGGAAAATTCCAATAATGGGACAGAATTCAAACAGAACAGAAAGACGAGAAAATGTTTGCCTCATTAGACAAGTAACAGCTGCCTGTATTACTACTGTGAACGGATTACACACCCACCACTCAAGACTTCTTGAGGATCTGTTGGGGTCAGTTTTCTAGTTGCTGCCCAGAAAGAACCCAAACAAAAGCGGCTTGTGGAGGAATGGGTTTATTTGGCTTACGGACTCGAGGGGAGACTCCATTCTGGCAGGGAAAACGATGGCATGAGCAGAGGGCTGGACATCACCTCTGCCACAGCACTGCAAACAGCGGCAGGAAGGTGTGCCAAATACTGGCAAGGGGAAGCTGGCTTATAGCCCCATAAGCCCGCCCCTGACAACACAGCTCTAGTAAGGTTCTAATTCCCAAATTGCCATCACCTGAGGATTGATCTATTAGAACACATGCATTTGTTTGTGGGGGACACCTGGATCAAACCATGACAGGATCCCAATCAGCAATGTGTCTATTAAAAGGCACAAAACTCACTCAGCAAGCCTACCTTTTTCTCCCTTCCTCTTCTCTGGCTTTGGTTACTACCTCCTTAATTTCCCCCCCTGTAATGTAAATAAATGTTTTGAAATTAAGTTGGATTTCCCCCCACATTCTTACAGGAAAAAAAGAGCATTCCCTTAGCTCTCCTTATGACATCTGGCTTTGTAGAAAATGATATCAGTGTTTGGTTCCTTCTATTTTTACATTGCTGGGGATGGAACTGGAGCCCTGTTTATGCTAGGCAAGTGCTCTACCACTGGGCCACATTCCTAGCCCAGCAATTACTATTTGGAAATGCAGATTTGTCTTAGTCATAGGGAAGCATTCCCACCTGTCCCAATCCCCCACCTTTTCATTGGTGTGACAGGCACACTGGTCCAATTCAGCAGCTCGGCTCAGTTAAAGTCAGGGAGGCTACTGGCCTTCTTCCCAGGAGATGGGGTTCTAGCCCCACCTCAATGCCAGGTGGTCCTCCCTGGGAAGACAGTGGGTGGGATTGACTCAACCAGGGCTCACTGACCATCTCTTTTCTTCCTGACTGCACATTCGTCCCGTCAGCCAGAGAGAAGGAACCCTGTGTCACAAAGAAAGCCACAGCTGAGCCACCTCTCCCACCGACAGTCTGCATGGTAATTATGGAAGGGCCCTGGGATCCTGGACCTCATGACTAGAGGGGAATTTTGTGATTAATGATGAGTTTTATCTTTGAACTTCAAACGTTGCCCACGCAGAGAATGAGCAATCTATAGGTCAGAAATCCTGCCTCCCCAGCTCCGCTCTCCTTTCAGGCAGGAATTCAGAGAACTCCTTGCTGACCAGATGTAAAAGACATTTAATTTACCCAGTCAGTAGGAAACCCTGTTTCATGGACCCCTCTAAGAAGAATGATTTAAAATACTGCTATGCCATTGCCTCAAAAATATTGTTGAAACATGTACAAATGGAAACGGAATGGCTAAATTGTCAATACTTTATTTTTGAGGCAAATTATTCTTTTTTTTCCCCTCTGTGAATCAGGCATTTTATAGCCACTTTTCAAAGAGTGGCAGTGTGGACAAGCCTGTGTGTGTGTGTGTGTGTGTGTGTGTGTGTGTGTGTGTGTTGCTGGGAATTGAACCTAAGTCCTTGCACATGCCAAGCAAGCTGTGTGTCATTATGATATTTCTGCAACCCCTCACAGCACCCCGTTTTTAGACTATTTTATACAGTTTCTCACTATGCTGCCCTGCCTAAACTTTAACTCACTTGGTAGTCCAGGCTGGCCTTGAATTTGCAGTCCTCTGCCTCATCCACCTGTCTATTCTTTATTCAGTAATTTAGCAAATATTTGTTGAGAATTCTCAATTTGTAAGATGCTGTATAGGATTATATAGTTACAAGGATAAAAACATATGGTATGTAGCCGGGGAGATTGCTCAGTGGTTAAAGGTGTTTACAGGCTCAAGTTCTATTCCCAGTACCCACACAAAGTCAGATGTGTAAGTGGTGCATACATGTGGAGCTCATCTACAGTGACAAGAGAACTTGGTATGTCCACTCTCTCTCTCTCTCTCTCTCTCTCTCTCTCTCTCTCTCTCTCTCTCTCTCTCTCCCTCTCATTCCCTTTGCTTATAAATGAATTATTTAGACTATTTTAAAAATACATAGTATTAACACAGAAGAATTTTGAAGCTAAAAATGTTCATAATGTTAATGACATTTATTGAACCCACTTAATCTCTATATTCATAATGGTTTAATACTTTCTAGGCTATTTTAATGATTCTTTTATTTTTCATTAAAAATATTGTGTGCATAGTATGTGTGATGTCGTGTGTGTGTGTATAGTGTGTGGTTTATGTATGATGTAGTGTGTGTGTGGTGTGGCTTATGTATGATGTCATGTGTGTGTTCTGTATGTTTTATGTATGATGTGGCATGTGTGTAGTGTGTGGTTTATGTATAATGTGGTGTGTGTGTGGTGTGTGTGGTTTATGTATGATCTGGTGTGTGTGTGTAGTGTGTGTTTTATGTATGATGTGATGTGTGTGTGTAAATAGTGTGCGGCTTATGTGTTATGTGTTGTGTGTGTACTGTATGTTGTATGTATGATGTGGTGTGTGTGTATAGTGTGTGTTTTACATATGATGTGGTGTGTGTGTGGTGTGTGGTTTATGTATGATGTGATGTGTGTGTAAATAGTGTGTGGTTTATGTGTAATGTGGTGTGTGTGTACTGTATGTTTTATGTATGATGTGGTGTGTGGTGTGTGGTTTATGTATGATGTGGTGTGTGTGTTTGTTTAGTGTGTGGTTTATGTGTGGTGTAGGCATGTGAATGTGCACCTACACACATGTGGAGTTCAGAGAACATTGGGTGTCTTCCTGTATCACTCATTATCTTTCCTTGAGTCTCTCATTGACCCCAGAGCTTGCTGGTTTTCTGGACTCTGCTCCTCACAAGATTGGTGTTACAGATGTGCACGACCATGTCCAGATGTTTGCGTGAGTCCTAGGCAATTGAATTCAGGCTTTCATGCTGTGCAGCAAGCACTCAGACTCACTGATCCATCTCCCAGCTCCCACTTTAATAATTCTCAAATATGAAGAGGCTAATTCTTTCAAGATTAGTTGACAACTTCAAACATTCTTATCTTCCAGTGGATAATGGGATATGCTTTGGCCATTGCTCATCAAGAAAGATAAGTTGAAGAAACAATAATACATTTCTTGGTCCCATAGCCACCCTGCACCAGTGAGCTAACCTTCCCTGGGAACACAAAGCTGATGGGATTTCACAGTGAGTGTATTGCTTTCATGCAAGCTCACACCAGGCATGTGTCACATAGCAGCTTTATGTTTGGTGAAGTCAAGTGACAGCTGTGACTCTAAAAGTCCACACAGCCATTAGTTGTTTTGCCTTCACCTCCTTTCCTGTGCTCTGGTGGATGGGGCTAAGTAGCCACACCTGACATGTTGCTGGTTAATCTTTCCCCAGCCATCAGAAACATGTATTTGACTCTCTTGCCTGCTGGTAATCTAAGCAGCTTTCTTCAGCTGAATCCCACACCTGTTCATCATAGGAGAAAAATAATAAGAGCAAATACTGTTTGGATCCCCCGTTCTTTAATAAGGTCCTCTGTTTGAAAATGCTGAGATAGTCTCAGTTGCATCATCTCACCAGCTGTGGCCTTTTATCTCCTAAAGGAAATGCTTAACCTCTCAGCAGGCAGAGCTCCTGCGTGGGCACCATAAATATCTCCTTAGATCCTGCATGATAAATTTCCCGCTGATTGGTAAAGCAGATACTGTACTGTGCACAGGAGGGAGGCTTTCATGATGGTAAACTAAGCCTCTAGGGATATCCCATGGTCCCTCCTGAATTTCATGCCCCAACAACTGGAGCTGCCTAATTGGTAGAAAATGCAGGTTAGATTATCCGCTCTCCTTGATTTTTTTTTAAGCTTGTAATTTAATAGTGAGTAAACTAACCTTCCCTTGGAACACAAAGCAGAGCAGATTTCACAGAGAAACATAGTTCTTACCCGAATCACAATATGCTTTTAGGACCACGCTTTAAAAGCCAAAAGAAAAATCCTGTAGGCAAAGTCAAAGAAAGGCTTTCAGCTTTGTACATATATTTGAAATGACTTTATCCCTGACTCACACTCTGCCTTATTTTCAATTCTAAGGAAGACCTGTCCCCATACTGTGATATATTTTTTTTAGTAACAAGTTTCCATTTGTAACCATTAGTTGGTCTTTCCACGAAATTGGGTTGATGGAAAGGACAGAGGAGGGAGAGACTGTTCCTGGATCAAATGGCTCTGGCGTAAAGGACGTTCCTAACCTTGGACCAGCACTGTCCCTCTCACAGTCCAACCAACGGAATCAGACTCAGATGATTCTATAGGGTGTTTTTCTTTCATTTATTTTGTCTTCCTAATGTGTTTTTATTCAGATGGGGGGAAAATAAGCAAACAAGGAGACAATACTTTTTGGAGAAATATTAAGTGACCTTGGTGTCTTTATTACTACTGACTGGACCTTCATTTATTATTGTAGGATTAAAAGTTGGCCATTGTTTTAGCCTTGTTATTTAGTTAGCATATCCCAGCACGATCCACTGGATAAGGGAGTGTGATGGTTAATGTGGCCAACTTGATTAGATCAGGAATCAAGTGATCCATGCAGTTCTTAGGCAGATCTATGAGGCCAATTCCAGGAAGGATTAACTGAGAGAAGAAGGCCTTCTTCCAGAGCGGGCAGCCCTTCCAGTGGTAGCCTCTGAATACATACTCAAGGGAAAAGCAGCCCTTCTCCCCTGTCAGGTTTTGTTCTTCACTGGTGAGCACATCTGCCCTGTTGCTGACATCAGAACCCGGCTGCTTTGGCCTTCCAGCTTGGACATCCAGCAGATGCAGCTCTAGGAATCCTCCCAGCTTCCTCAGCTGAGCAGCTACCTGGTTCTCAGCCTCTCCAGCCTGCAGACTTCCCAGGCCATATTGTGAAAGCCAATCTAACAAATCTCCTTTAGAGTATACATTCATCCTATCCATTCTTTTCCTCTAAAGACTAACCCAGGGAGGCATGTAAATAATAAACAAGTCTGGGTAGAGAGATGTCCCTGTGACCTTCATTCTACTGGTGCCTACCCCAAAGGAGGCCAAGACACTTTTAGAAAATTGGGAAAATATGGGAAGCAGAAAAACAAATATAATTGGTAGCTTTGGTGCTGACACAGCAAAGAAACAGAAGGCTTCTACTAACTTATCTTGTGTTGTTGAGGGCCTCCTTTCTGCTTGTGGCCCAAACCTCATGACCAAATCAGCTCATGCCCCCAGCACACACCTCTACCCCCAGACCTAACTTCAAATGAATGTGACACTTGGACTACTATAAGTGCCCTTATGCTTTTGAATTTATTAATGTTTGATATGGTCCCTGCTCAGGTAAAGGGGTCTGGGGTCTGCTCCCTGCTCTGCTGGGTTGTTCAGCTAGTGCTTTTCTCTTTAAGAGCTGTGGAGTCCTCTTTGGCCAGGGGGACTGGCTCCGGGACTCTCAGGTACACCATGGACCATTCAGTGTTTATTGACTCTTAAGGAGCTTCAACTGTAGATCAATGAGGAAATACTACAGGACCCCCAAGGCCAGTGTAGCAGTGTTGGAGGTGGTGGGTTCTCCAGGCAGAGGCTGGCACATTGCTGGGGAACCAGCACTCACACTGTCCTTGGAGGTTACTGGCAGGAGGCTCTAAGTTACAGGAAACCTTTCGGCCTCTCTGGTTATTTATAGAGGCGTTTATAGGATTCTTCCACAACTCGAGGGAGGAGAATCAAACAAATGTCACCTCCTATTACCATGGCAACCAAGTTCCACTCTGGAAATAGAAGTTAGAGCCTTAGCCCATTAACTGGTCAACCCATCTACCAGTGCCTTTATATTTTAGCAATAATCTCACATTTTTAAAAAAATCCTTTGAATTTTACCCCCTGTGGAATTTCCTGGGATCTGGTCCACCTCTCTTTGTACCCTTGGACACCTTTCTGCACTGGATTAGGGTCTTAATAATGGACATCAAGTGCAGGCTCACCTTACTCGTATTTTTCTCACTGCTTTACTTCCTGTCCTAATCTTACCTTTTACAAATACTCACAAAAACCTACCCTGTGCCAGGCATTGTTCTAAGAACTTGAATCCTGAAACAACCCTCCTGTGTCCTTGCAGTAGAGTGTATAATCCCATTTTATAAATGAACAAACTTCATGGATCATAGGCTATGATTATTGTCCATGCATGGCCTTATTTCTTCATCCACTCATCTTTAGTCATTCTTTGTTAGTAATAAAAACCATGCCAGGGCTTGAGAGATGGCTCAGCAGTTAAAGTCTGTTGCTTGCAAAGCCTGATGACCGAGGGTCGATTTCCCACTAGCCACATAAAGCCAGACATGTAAAGTGGTGCATGCATCTGGAGTTCATTTGCAGAGGTAGGATGCCCTAGCATGCCCAACCCCTCTCTAAAAAATTACATATTTTCTTTTTTAAAAAAGTAAAAAACTATGCCAATTCAAGAATGAAGTGACACACATCTGTGTACCTACAATTCTCCCCACCCAGTTACCCTGCTGTGTCTCCCAGACCTGCTGACTTTTGCAAGTGTACTCTTGCTGGTTTAAAATATAATTTCAGTACAGGTATATATTTGATTAAACTGTCACTGCTTAGTTGCACACTCTTGGAGTTTTATAAAGAACGTCATAAGTTGTTCACCTGAGGATGGGCTAACACTCAGCACTGTGTTCTCACCTGATGCTAAAATTTATTCATTTCACTGCTATGATACTTTCTAGGATAGACAAGTTTCTTTATCTGCCTCCCTGTTCAGAGGCTCTTAGTGTCTGTGATTGTTACCACAGTGCTACTATGAACACATTTATATGTGTTTCTGACTGCACTGATCTAAGAATTTCATTTGATATGTATTCTTCAAAAACTGTCTTGTTATAAGGTATGTTGATGTTTAAAAGATAACATCATGCACATGTACATGTAGTTATATATACAACAAATATTATATGGAAATGTGGAAGCTTTCTTATATCATTTAATTTCTTAATTCCTGTCAAAAAAATGAATATAATGTGATATATGCTGCCATGGGGATTACAGGCATACAGTGCTATAAGGTTGATGTCTATCTACTATTGCTCTGAAATATGTTTCTGCATTTTGTCTCTTTTTTATATTCTTTTAAAACATGTTATGGGAGTCATTATATATTCCTTTTTAATAAATATTTTTTGTTTATTTGCAAGCAAAGAGGGGGAGAAGGAAAAAGGGGGAGCATGCCAGGATCTCCTGACATTGCAAATGAACTCCAGATGCATGCACCACTCTGTGTCTGGCTTCATGTGGGTACTGGGGAATCAAACTTGGGCCTTTAGGTTTTCCAAGCAAGTGCCTTAACCACTGAACCATCTCTCCAGGACCATTCCATATTCCCCAATGTGAACCTTCATATGTTATAACTGAGTTTTTCCTCAGTAATTTCCTCTTATTAACCACCTTTAAGAATTCTTTTGAGGGGCAGAATTTCAATAAAGTCACAATCATAACTCTTTCCTTTTATGGTTTGTACCTTTTGTGCCCATTTAAGAACTCCTTCTCAGACCAACACTGGAAAGATATCCACCTATATTTTTCTACTAAGTGTTTTAAAATTTGCTTCTGACATTTAAGTCCCTAATCCATCTGGAGTTGATTTTGGGGTATGGTGTAAGGGTGGAATCCAAATTCTTTTTTTTTTTTCCAAATAGACAACCGATTTTTCCAGCTCCTTTTATTGAATAATCCCTCTTTTCTCCACTGAAATGCCAGGCCACCTCTGCCCTCATTAAAGCTCCACATAGGCACAGAGCTATTTCTGGACTATTCTATCCCTCCAGATCATTGGTCCACACCTGCAGTTGTAGAATTTTAGTAACCGATCAAGAGTAAAGTCCAAAGAACTTATTATTTATAACTAGGGGAACTTGAGCATGTCACCTAACCATTTTGTTCAATTTTCTTGAAACACATGGTAACAATAAGTACTTCATAAGGCCGCTCTAAAGATTAAAGGGATATCTGTGAAAATGGTGGGTAGGTAACCTATAAAACTCCATAAAATCCTCGGTGTTGTTATTTGTTTTCTAAATGTTCTCAAGGTGGTTTTTGTTTTAGTTTGTTTTGTCTTAGAAATATCTTGGCTATTAGTAATGAAAACCCAACTCGCACTGGCTTTAAAAATAAAGTTTAATGGCCCACATAACGTAAACATTCTGGTGGTGGAGCCCGCCATAGGTGAGGCTGTAAAACTAGAAAGAGAATTTCTTCATCTCTCTTCCCTGACTCCAACAGTGTTCCTTAACTGTGAGAGCAGAATCTGGGGCTACATGTGTCCGAGATCACAGCCAGCATTGACACAGGGCTCTCCAAGTGCTCCCACAGAAGATTAAGGGAACATCCACCACCCTGGACATGGGGGACTCAGTGCTCTGTCTCATGGACCTTGTTCAAGGTACCTGCTGGTCCCCATCCAACCACTAGCCTGATAAGATGTAACAGGAGTCGTGAGCGAAGGCCTGGAAATCTAGTTACTGTTTCTAAGTAAGAAGAGAATATTTGGGGGTGAGGCATTCATCACAAACAGCCATTGCATTTTGATTTTGGTTTTTAACAAAATAGCATCCCTGGAAGGTCACAGATTAAATAGTATGGAAGAGTTCACAGTGAGAGAAGCGATGGTCCCTCTCACTAGCCCCAGTCCTGCCTCTGGAGAGAAATTCTCTTAACCCTGT